>CM038145.1:409783776-409882386 GCA_021437245.1 Aegilops speltoides | reverse complement strand
CGCTGTGATGCAAGGTGGGAGCGGAGTTCGCTGTTTGCGCGTTTTCAGGCCCATGCTCCTGTTGTCGTTTCCCGTTTTGGCATTTGTATAGTCGGTTGGAATGATTTGGTGGAAACCAACGCGAAAAGTCATTTCTGCATTTGGCACTAGCATTTGTCAATATGCCATATGTGGACGCGATAGTTGTCATATTGTGCTCCCGTGATCTGTTTGTTATGCATGCTCGATCGAGAGTGCGAGATACAGCAATGCTACAACAACGGACATTCATCCCAAACGGATGTCCGTTTTGCATGGATTCTGTCCGTTTGGGTAGAACAATGAGGTCGTGTTCGGGCCTGTCCTGAGATGCGGTGGCTGTGCGTCCAGCGCGCAAACGTATCCTTTTGCCCCATCCTGTCCGCCATAGACATATTTCAATGTTCAAAACAAGTTTACACGTCCAAATATTAATTGTCTGGAAATAGAAATAGTTTTACAACATAAAATAGTTTTACAACCGAAATTGTCTTGAATGAACCAATACATATATTGGTTGCCAATGTAAGTCCACACGTACTCAACCAAGTCATTTTGAAAATCCAAATGAGTGTGCCAATCACGCATTTCACGATGAAATTGGACAAACTATTCAAACATGACCGGTTCTTGGTGCAGGTGCTCAAGATTTCACCTTGATAATCAAATCCTTGGTCGAAGATGTTGTCATCACGCTCGTCCTTGACGATCATGTCGTGCATGATCACACAAGCAGTCATCACCTCCCGCTTCCCTTCATACCATGTCAGTGCACTGTTGCCCCATTATGCCTACCTTCAACTTAAGATGACGGACCCCAAAGGGATCATCATGGCGCAAGGAGACGTCTTGCACATTTGTCAGTGTGACCAAGAGAGCACACAACATGTCAACGCACTGGTGGCGGCAGCGATTTTTTTTTTGAAACGAGGCAAAAGACTTGCCATTTCATTGATTAAGAGAGAGTAAGAATTGTCAGGTTAATTTGCGTAAAACCGGGCTAAAACCATTACAACTCAGCCCAGAAAATGGACACCACCGGCCACATGCCAACAGATGGCCACACGCGCTAGCGAACGACACTTTCGACTTTGACGACAATTTTTTTAAGGGAAATATGCGGCAGCGGAAATTGAGCCCTATGATGTGTCACAAGTTACATCACCGAGCATTCCTTGACTGTATTTGAAGACGCAAAACCTTTCAAGCATCTCCTTCGTCGCTTCGGCGGGGACCAACACAAGGCAATTGGCAAAGAGATAGCACGGCTCCTAGAGGTTGGTTTTATATGGAGGCATACCACCCGGACGGCTGGCTAACACGGTTCTCGTCCTCGAGCAGAACATGAAATGAAAAATATGCATCGACTACACTAGACTGAATAAAGCCTACCCAAAGCACCCGTTCGCCCTGCCGCACATCAACCAAGTGATCAATCCAATCGCTAGGATCTACTTTCTGGATGCTTACTTGGGTACTGTCAGATCAAGATGAAAGGAGACGAGATCAAGACATCCTTCATCACTCGCTTTGGCGCTTTCTGCTATACCCTCGATGGCCTTTGGTATGAGGAATGCAGGTGCCACGTATCAGCATTGCATACAGAAGTGCTTCCATGCACGTTCTTCCCAATCTGCTTCAAGTTGTACATGATCCAAAGCATGTTCGACATCCTTTCTAGCACTCTCTTGCATTTGGGCAAATCTCTTTCTCTTCTCACCTTGGGGGTTCGAGATTGTCTTCACAAAAGTTGACCACTGAGGATATATACCATCAGCTAGGTAGTATCCCTTGTTGTACTGGTGACCGTTGATCTCAAAGTTGACAGGTGGGGAGTGGCCTTCTGCAAGCCTTGCGAAGATTGGAGAACATTGCAGCATGTTGATATCATTGTGAGAACCTGGCATGCCAAAGAATTAATGCCATATCCAAAGATCCTGCGAAGCCACCACTTCTAATATGACAGTGCACGCTTTAACATGCCCCTTGTACTGGCCCTGCCAAGCAAATGAGCAGTTCTTCCACTCCCAGTGCATACAACCTATGCTGCCAAGCATGCCTGGAAAACCTCTAGCTGCGTTGGTCGCCAACAATCTCTCTGTATCAGCGGCAGTTGGCTGCCTCAAGTACTCAGGGCCAAACACTGCCACCACGGCCTTGCAGAAGCTGTACAATGACAACAGACATGTGGACTCACTCATACGCACATACTCATCCACCAGATCGCCTGGAATTCCATATGCAAGCATGCGGATGGCCTCGGTGCATTTCTGGTAAGAGGAGAATCCGAGCTTGCCAAGGGCATCCGTCTTGCACTCGAAGTATGGGTCATGAGCAACCACTCCCTCTCTGATACGATTGAACACATGCCTTGTCATACGAAAACGGCGACGTAATTTATCCGTCTTGAAGAGTGGGGTGTTTGCAAAGTAATCGGCATAGAGCAGGGCGTGGTCTCTCTCCCTGTTGCGGTTCAGGTTGGGAGCATGGCCACGGAGTGCCCCCTGTACCGAGAAAGTTGCCGTTCAATGTGGTCGTGAATGCCAGTGCAGCCACCACAAGATCTTCATCATCCGACGACGAATCGTCCGATGAATAAATGAAGTGGTGGAAGAAAAATTCATCTCCACTGTCCATACCTTTGTGGGCAAAGTGTCGAACACCT
The DNA here is from genome assembly GCA_021437245.1 of Aegilops speltoides. Classification (NCBI taxonomy): domain Eukaryota; kingdom Viridiplantae; phylum Streptophyta; class Magnoliopsida; order Poales; family Poaceae; genus Aegilops; species Aegilops speltoides. The sequence continues at coordinate 409,879,703 of CM038145.1, read as the reverse complement.
TGCGGTCGTGGTGGCAAAGAGGTCGCGATGATCACCTCAATGCAATAGGGATGGCTGGCGGTTGGCTACTGGCCGCTCTGGAGCACTCGTCGGAAGCTGCCTTGGCCGCCGTGGTACGTCGCCGACGGTCGTATCCCCTCTGCCACCGGCTACGACGGCGACGACCAAATCTCCTCCAATCAACGGCCAAAACTACGGCGAAAGCGCGAGCGTGGTGGCGGCCATGTCGAGATGTGGTTTGATATGGACGGATGGGGGGTGCGCAGTGAGGAGGCGGTCGGAGAATAGTGGCGGCGCCGGCAGCGAGGTGGGGCGGGGAGAGGGGGTGGACGCGTTGGAAGCGAAGGGACTGCTAGTGTCCCCGACAGGCGGGTCACGGGGGGACAAAGGCGTGCATCGAGCCCGTCCGCGCGATGTCTGTTTCACCCCAAACTCGGCGCAAGTTTGTACCGGGGATGGGTTGAAAACGGACGGAATCCGGATATTTGTCCGTTTGAGGCCGCGCGTTGGGCCGCGCTATTCGTCCATTCTACTCCAAACGGAGGCACCCGGACAGGACGGGGTCACGCACTGGAGTTGGCCTTACAGGATGAGTTTGAGCTGTCAATTTGTTATTGGACTAAAAGGAGCGAGGGCCTCACCCACCTGAAAATAAGAGGGGGCAGGTTTAGTTGGTTAGGAAGGAGCCCGTGGAGCCATATCAGCTTTAATCAACAATAATCACAAATTGAGTTTTTGTTTCCTTTTACGGTTGGTTTAGTTTAACCGCAAGTTGGTCACGCTAGAGCTCCTTTTTCATTTTCATTCAGATAGAACAGTGGTCGCGCTAGAGCTGTGTTGTAGTTTTTTTTTTCAAAATGATAATGCCCATACCTGTGGCACGAAACAATTTGGACCAAACGTTCTCTTCACAGTTGGATGCTGAGTGTGCATCCTAAACCACATGAGACAACCATGTCAGCGAACCTGATCGTTCGGTAAAACAGAGATCGGCCCGAACGATTTTCATCAAGGAAAAAGTCCAAAACAAACTTTTCAATTTGTAGGCGAAAGCTAAATCAAACCCCAAACTCTCAATCCCTGAAATAAGCACACCAAACTCGTTAATCCCGGTCTATTTTAAACCCTGACAGGACGTAGCCGGGATTCGCTGAATTGGGCCGGTCCAGTAGCACAGTTACTCGTGCTGTGCACTAATCTTTTTCTTATTAGTTTGTTTCCTTTTCATTTTCTTTTCTTTTTTCATTTTTATACTTGTCTAAATTTTCTCAGTACCCAATATACATTTTTAACGCACACATTAAATATTTTTAGATAAACTTTTGATATTTTCAAATACGTTATGCACATTTTTAAACTAAATGTTTTCAAAACATTTTGAACATGGTAATATTTTTCCAAGTACATGTTTTACATTTTCTTACAGACAATAAACATTTTATGAAACTACACGAACACTCTTTTACATGGTTCAACATTTTTAAATTTGCATACACTTTTTTCAAGGACATGCCACACATTTTTTTACATCACGCAAACATATTTTTACATTGTACACACATTTTCTTGAAAATGTCACAAACACATTTTTTGAAACTTGTGAATATTCTCGGAATGTTACATTTTTTTGAATGTACAAAACATTTTTTGAATCACACGAATATTATTATACATTCTATAAACATTTGGATTGGCCCATACATTTTCTAAAACTTGTGATATTTTTTAGATGTCACAAAATATTTTCAGGTTTCAGAAAATGTTGATGTATCAAAAAGTGGCCGCACTTTAAAAAAAAATTCAGGTTGCAGAAAAAATTATGTTTCAAAAAGTGTTTGCTGTTTAAAATTTTGTTCAGGTTGCAAAAAAATATTTATAAAGGTGTTCGCTTTTTCGAAGTTGTTAGTTTTTTAAGTTTATTCGAATTTTCAAAAAGTTTTATAAAATATTTCATAAATAAATACGTTTTCAATACTTGTTTGCCCCTGAGAAATGTTTGGAAAGTTCAAAGCTTTGGTTTTTGATTAAATATTTCAGGCCTCTGACTTTGTCAGTCTTAGTCTTCTGCTGTAGTGGCTACCAGGTCCAAAGTTCGACTCGATGGCATGTTTTTTGTTTTGGAATTATTACGTCGCCCGTGAAGAAAAGGAAAGAAAGAATATTTACGTCGCATGTTAAGGAAAAAAACTCGCTTCATGTGTGGTGGGCTGGCCCAGTCGAAATACACTATTTATGAAATAATTTATGAAATTCTAAAATGATTATTTCAAAAATGTGACACAATGTTGAAAATATGAAACATTTTTCAAAGCATGTGAAAAACTGTTGGAATTCTGAACTTTTTTTGACAAATGTGATTTTTTTTCAAATCACAAACAATTTTTTAAAATACTAATAGAGTTTCAAAGTTCCAAACAGTATTTAAAAACCACAAAACGAATTGAATTTGTGCGGAGAATACAAAATATTAACATTTTTAACTTCTGAATAATTTTAGAAATGTGCGGACATTTTTCAAACGTCACGAATTCTTGTTGTGTTATAGTGGGTCGACCCAAATTCTTGTCCATGAGAGTAGCTGGTAATCCCAGCCGGATTGTAGTATTCCTAGTGTGCCAAACAGGTATAGGGTCCAAAATAAACCGGGATTACATGTTCAGAGTCAATTTTCGGGATTCAAAGTTTAGGGTTTGGTTTAGCTTTCATCTACAACTTCAAAGTTCAGTGTGTTATAGTCTTTTCTTTCAAAATGATAACGCCCACACGTGTGGCATGAAACAATTTGGACCAAACGTTCTCTTCACCGTTGGATGTTGAGCGTGCATCCTAAACCACGTGACACAACCATGTCCGCGAACCTGATCGTTCGGTAAAACAGAGATCAGCCCGGATGATTTCAATCAATGCACACCATGTCCGCCTCCCTTACCCCCTTTCTCTCCCCACTGACTCACTCACTGAATCTCACATCCGATGCGAGCGGAGGCCAGCCGGCGTCGAGGAGCACAACCGCGGCGATTTTGGGCAGGCGGCGCCGTTCCAGTGGCTGGCAGCGGCGGAGACCAGGTGGGCCGATGCAGAGAGGAACTCCACCAGACGAAATCGAGGCGTCATGGGCGGGCAATTTGGGCGGGCAGCGCCGTTCCCGTGCCTGGCGCCTGCGGAACCGAGGTGGCCCGCTGCGGAGAGTAGCTCCACCGGGGAGACTCGCGGCAGAGGCCATGCTAGGGATGTAAGTGGCAAATAAATGGCGTCCGTAATCCGTTTAGTTAGTTTTTGCTAGCTTGATAGTTCATTTTCCTCAAACAAACAAAAAACCTTTTTGAACTATCATAAGGCTAGCCATATTGGGAGTAACTTAGGTAGTAACATAACACATTCCAAGAAACAATTGCTTATGTGGCATGGAGTTAATGACATAACACACCTCGAGGCAAAATGAGTCTATATCTCAATTAATGAAGGCTTGCATATTACCATCCATATGTTACTACCCACTATGAAGGTAGTAACATAGACTAATAACATATGCATGTTACTAGTCTAAGTTACTCCCCACTATGACCAGCCTAAGTAGACTTTAAACGGGATTAAACGGGATCCGGTTGACATCCCTAGGCCATGCGCGGGCTCGACGAGGTGTGATGCGCGGGGCGATTTTGGGTGGGCGGCGCCGTCATCGTGCCTGGCGCAGGCAGAGCCAAGGCAGGCTGGCGCAACGGAGGCGTGGGATCGCCACCGATGCTTCCCACCTCGCTACCATCGCCGTCCTGCTTCTGGATCGCCCTAGGTGAGCTGCCCCTTAATTACACACACATGCGGCTGGATGCACCATCCTTATGTAGATAGATGTGTTCCGCAACTCCGTCGGCGAGTCCGGACCGAGGTTGCGGAGCGAGAGCGAGCGTCGTAGAGGAAGTAGTCGAAGTAGTCGTACACGCGAAAGTAAATGACACAGAGAGATATAGAGGAGACCAGCTTTATTAATCAATGATCAGGTGTTACAATGATGTCTCCTCGTTGCTTTATATAGGGATTAGGGGGTCAAGGATAAGTACCCACTTAACGTAAAGTGGGGGAAAAGGGAGGGGCTACCCCGTGCGATACGCACGAGGCGCGCCGCCACCCCACGAAGACTCGGTTTCCCAACACTCCCCCTTGGGTAATTATCCGTATATCCATGCCTCAAAACTCCGAAAAACCCAGTGGGAAAAGAGTGCACAGTATACATTGTTGTATTGCACGAATTGCCTCGTCAAAAACCTCGTGTGAGAAACATCAGGAAAACTCACTCAAGGGAAAAAGAGTACAATCCACTCAACCATCAAGTTGAGTACTCGATCATGGCGATTGAGATTTTAGCGACGAGTTTGTGAAGTTTCTCCCCGTGAACCTTGCATCTCTCTAAGTCTCATCATACCCGATTCCGCGCACACACCTCTCTAAGGTTGATGCCAGTAATGATTTAGTGAACATATCAGCAAGATTGTGACAAGACTTAGTATGCAAAACTTTCACCTCATTCAACTGCTGCAGCTCATGTGCATAGAAGAACTTGGGACTAATATGCTTAGTGAGGTTACTCTTCACATAACCCATCTGGACTTGTGCAACACAAGCAACATTATCTTCATAGATAATGGTAGGGGTTTGTACGGTGTTCAGCCCACATGTCTGCTGAATGTGGCTGATCATCCATGAGCGATACACACTCTTTCGGCGCTTGAATAGTGCCATGATTTCAGTGGTTTGTGGAAGTCGACACAAGTGTTTGCTTGGGCGATTTCGAGAAAATGCAGTTCCACCACAAAGGAAAACATATCCGATCTGCGATTTGCAATCATGCGGGTCCGATAGGTACCCAAGCATCGGCATAACCTATAATAGATAGGTCTTGATTCCTTTTATAAAATAGGACAAGATCTTTGGTCCCTTGCAGGTACCGGAGGACGTCCTTGACACCTTTCCAATGTCTTTTGGTAGGTTGAGAACTGTACCTCGCAAGCAAACCGACGGCGAACGCAATGTCCGGCCGTGTACAGTTTACGAGATACATGAGTCATAATCGCACTCGGTAAGGAAATTCTGGTCCCAGAGTTTCCTCCCCCTCTTCCTTTGGCCTGAACGGGTCCTTGTCTGGCTGTAAAGACCTCCCGACCATCGGGGTCTTAGAAGGATATGCCTTATCAAACCAAATCTTTCCAACACCTTCTGGGTGTAGGCCGACTGGTGCACTAGAATCCCATCAGGGGAATGTTCAAGTTGCAGACCTAGACAGAACTTGGTTTTACCCAAATCCTTCATCTCGAATTCCGACATCAGGTAGGAACTCGCTTTCTCAATATCCTCAGGTGTACCGATTATGTTTAAATCGTCCACGTACACCGGGATTATACAGAATCCATCTTGGGATCGCCGTATAAAAACACATGGGCAATCTTTATTGCTCGTGTACCCTTCTCATGAAGGAAATCACTTAAGCGATTGTACCACATCCTACCAGACTGTCTGAGTCCGTACAATGCCTTTTGAAGTTGGACACTGTATGGACCCCTGTTTGCTCTATCATGGTTGGAACAGGGATACCTTCTGGAACCTTCATGTATATGTTCGAATCCAAGTTACCATACAGGTAAGCAGTGACAACATCCATTAGTTTCATTTTCAAGCCCATGTTTACTGCCATCGAGATCAAGTATCTAAAGGTAACTCCATCCATGACCGGGGAATAAGTCTCCTCAAAGTCGACACCTGGTCGTTGAGTGAACCCTTTAGCGACAAGCCTTGCTTTGTACCGTACTACCTTATTATTTTCATCTCTCTTTCGAACAAAAACCCACCTATGGCCAACAGGGCGAATGTGGGGAGGAGTTCGACAAACTGGTCCGAACACCTTTCTTTTGTTGAGAGATAATAATTCGGCAATAATTGCCTGCTGCCAATCTTTCCAATCTGACCTTTTCTTGCAATCAGCGAGCATGTTAGGCTCAGGGTCAAGATCTATGATTGAGGCAATTTTTGTAGCAAAGTTGATGTCGACAATCACCGTTGCTCGGTTCAGGGACTCCCTCGTATAAATATAATTTATGGCCATTTCGTCATGGAGCGCATCCGGCGCAAACACTTGCTCTACCAAATTTCCCATTATGGGAGCAAGGTCCTTTAGATTTCCCGCGCCGATGTGTGCGCTCACATCTCCGCTGGGTGTTTCCCCTATGGGAAAGTTTAAGTCCGGAATTTCGTGCACTGAATTTTCCGTACTTGTGCCAGGTCTCGACTGGCTCCCCTTTTCAATTTGGGGTACTTTGGCGACAGGTTGCGATAAATCTCTCTTATCCTTTTTCGTTAGGCGTCCCCGAGTACTTGGGATTTGAGAAGCCGGATTTCTCGTCCTTTTAGGCCTTTGGATGGGAGCGGGTATACCATCATTTTTCTTTGGTATTTCAACCCTTTCCGGTGCATTGCGCGCGTGCACATGCGATTTTGTCACAGTGTTTAAGTCACTAAAGTGGTCAAGAAGTTGATTTGCTAATGACTGCAAATCTATTATCTTTTGGACTTCTCTCTCAGTCTTAGCAGTGCGCGGGTCATGAGCGTGGATCCCCGTGGATTGCCACGTGATTTCTCGACTTTTAGCATCAAGGGGTTGATTCTCTCCCCCTAAAGTCGGGAAAAGATCCTCATCAAAAATGCAATCAGCAAAACGAGCCGTGTGACAGTCACCTGTTGTCGGTGTCAAAACCGGCGGATCTCGGGTAGGGGGTCCCGAACTGTGCGTCTAGGCGGATGGTAACAGGAGACAAGGGACACAATGTTTTACCTGTGTTGGGCCCTCTCGATGGAGGTAAAACCCTACGTCCTGCTTGATTAATATTGATAATATGGGTAGTACAAGAGTAGATCTACCACGAGATCAAGGAGGCTAAACCCTAGAAGCTAGCCTATGGTATGATTGTTGTAATGTATGTTGTGTCCTACGGACTAAAGCCCTCCGGTTTATATAGACACCGGAGGAGGCTAGGGTTACACAGAGTCGGTTACAATGGTAGGAGATCTACATATCCGTATCGCCAAGCTTGCCTTCCACGCCAAGGAAAGTACCATCCGGACACGAGCCGGAGTCTTCAATCTTCTATCTTCGTAGTCTTGGAGTCCGGCGGATAATGATAGTCCGGCTATCCGGACACCCCCTAGTACATGACTCCCTCAGTAGCCCCTGAACCAGTCTTCAATGACGATAAGTCCGGCGTGCATAATGTTCATCATTGCAAGGCGGGTTCCTCCCTTGAATAATTCAGAGAAGATCATGAACACCAGGATAGTGTCCGGCTCTGCAAAATAATTTCCACAATCCACCGTAGAGAGAATAAAATACACTTAGTTCAATCTGCTGACGTATTATGCTGCGTGACATCACACCGCCACCAAGTCTTTGTTAGTATTGTTTTTTACTATACCACCTTAGCACGTTTAGCGAAGCGGTTTCTTTGGCACGTCTTGTCAAAGCAGAGATCGTGTTCCCCTTATTCCGGGATTCTCATCAATACGGACGTGGGTAACCCAACCGCGCCATTGATGGTGGCGCTTGGGGGATAAGCGAGTTTCACCAGGCTGGTGGGGGACGCATAGTTCCCGTCCGCCTATATATAAGGGATAAGGATTCACCTTCTCACCTACGCCTTCTTCCTCCTTTGCTTATCCATCTCCGCGCACTCAAGCTCCAACGCTCAAGCTTGCGCATCCCGCCTCAACCTTCTCCGAATATGTCCGGAGCGGGAGGCAAATGGTTGGCCTCCACCGTCGAGGAGGAGGACATCACCAAACTGCGCGATGCCGGATACCTTTCCAGCGATATCGCGCATCGGCTGCCCGACGAGGGGCAGCTCATCCCCACCCCTGGGCCTCATGAGAGGGTCGTCTTCCTCCCCCACTTCCTCCGCGGACTGGGCTTTCCGCTCCATCCATTCGTCCGGGGGCTCATGTTTTACTACGGCCTGGATTTTCACGATCTGGCGCCGAACTTCATCCTCAACATCTCGGCGTTTATCGTCGTGTGTGAAACCTTCCTCTGCATCCGCCCCACTTGCCTGTGGCTCAAGACCTTCAATGTCAAGCGAAGGTTGTGAAGCACGCATAAGCGGAATCGGAGGCGCCATGTTGGGCAAATTGCCCAACGTCCCTTGGCTGGAAGGGACCTTCGTGGACTCCGTCAAGGGGTGGCAATCGGGTGGTTCTACATCACCGAGCCGCAAGCCCACATGGGCGGCGACCCCAATTTAGATCTGGAATCCCCCGCAGCTCACCTCCCGAAAGAGAAGGGCTTGCGGTGGGACAATCCGATGGAGGTGGCGGGACTCGAGCACGCATCAAAAGATGGTGAGCAATAGGCTCCGGCTTGTCGACGTGGTCCAAGTCATGCTCCTCGGCGGATTCTCCCATGCCAAACGGGCATTCAATTTGTGGGAGTTCAATCCGGAACAGCACCAGCGCTAAGCGGGCTCTTCGATATAACATACGAAGGTGCACGGAGGGTGCTGTTCAAGGGCGCCAAGCCCCGCATCCATGACGTAAGATCGCGGATTCAGCTCGCGATGTCCAACCGGCGAGGTAAGTGATTCAATCCCATCATGGGACACTTGTGATAACTAAATTGACTTTTAATGGGATCTCATTCGCCACTTCCTTTGACAGAATGGATGGAGAAGGCCAAGCTGCTTATCAGCCCGGCTCCCATGCTAGAAGACCAGTGGGCGCCCGCTATCAGGCTGCTGGTTCCGCACCGCACGTGGTGCCGAGAAGAAGGCCAAGAAGGTGGCCATGGGGACTCGAAGAGTTCCAGATAATCAGCGTCGGCGACGGCGAGGACTCCTCCCCGAAGGCGAGGAGGAGAGTATTCTCTCCGGAGGAGGAGAGAAGAAGAGAAAGGCTTCCCCAATCGGGAGGCGAAGGGTCAAGAGGGGAGGACTATCCTCGGACGGTTCGCCAACATCAACGTTGGCGAGGATGAATGGCCTCAAGGGCAAAGGCGTCCGACAAGATCGTAAATATCCGGATCCTTGGCGTGTAATTTCTTTTGTGTCGCGTAGTGTCCTTCTAATGCCGCATACATCCGCGATCCGGCCGATGATGATCTTCCGCTTCATCAAGCGGGTCATTCGCTCTCGTTGGATGTGAATTCCATCCCAACTGCCTCTACCCCACGCTACGACGAGGACGCCGAGGTGGGATCCCAAAGAGCGACCCATCGGGAGGAGGCTCGGAGGCACCGTCGAGCAACCTCCGGACTTCATGCGGACTCTACACGGAACCCGCGATGGTTCGAGTCCGCAAGCGCCCCTTCGAAGAAGGGTAGGACCGTGACACCGGCGGCCTCCGTCAACCGAGGCGCCGGATAACTGTTGAGGCGCTTAAAGGCGCTTCCATCGAGGAAGAACACCGCACTATCATGAGTGCGGTGATTGAGAAGGTTCAGCTCGCAAAGAGCGGGCTGACGAAGCTCGAGCAGCCTTCTAACGAGGCTTTGAGGTAAGAAGTTAAAATTATGTAATGTAATACCGCATAGACAGTAGCCCCGATGCTTAGTTCGGTGTTCGGAAAGAAAAGCTGGGTGAGGATCTAACAAGATATCTGTGAGGTTGCCTAAAATATGTCAATATGAGTTTGCAGGCTGCGCTGCTGGCCTCTGCCGCACTAACGGCGGAGGTTGACGCGCTTAAGAAGGATCTCGAGCGGTCCGAGCAAGAGCTCGGCCATGCAAAGAAGCAGCTCGAGGAAAAAGAAGGTGAGTAACACCTCTTTAAATAAGTACCTTACAGAAAAGGATTTTGGTTGCAAATAAAATTAACAAGGATAATATGTGTATTGCAGGGGCCACTAACGAGGTGGCAGCCACGAAGGATCTTGTGTCCATGACGAACGCAGGCTTGACATGAACGGGCTGAGCGAGAAAAGCAAGAGGTACGGGTGGCGGAAGTTCGGCAAGAGCTCCAGGCTCTCATGGAAAAGCATGAGAGTTTGGAGCGCGACTCGAAGACTCGAGAGTCCGAGCTTGCCTCGGCTCTCGAAAGTGCCAAGTCCGCCAAGGCCGAGGCCCATAAGGCCCTTCAGGAAGTTGAGGATATAAAGAAGATAGCGGCGGGTAAGGCGTTTTTCATGCAAAGCAGGCATGTTAATGTGAACTACCTGACACTTACCCGAATTCGGAGCTCTCCAGGGGCGTTTGCAGATCTGCAGCCAGAGGCGTCGATGCCGCCACATTCTATCGTGGCGAGGAGGAGCTCGACGGAGAAGGTCTTCGGTCTCGAGACTCGAGGCGGCCATCCAGTGCCCCAATGACCGGTGAAGCGGTGGTCAAACTCCACAAGGTAGCCGAGGAGGCCATGAAGGGTCTCATAGTCCGGTGTGGCTGGGACAGCCATGCCTGGTAGCTACTTTGGCCTCGTGCGGCGGCTGATTGATGCATGCCCCAGGCTGGATGTAATCAAGCGCTCCGCCTGTATTGAAGGCGCTCGTCGGGCCCTTGCCCGCATAAAGGTGCAATGGGGCAGATTGGATGCGGAGAAGCTTCTCACGGACCCACCGCCGCCGGGCAAGGAGTATCGCACGCCGGAGAAGTATTGTAAAGTTGTCCTGAAGGGAGCCTGCGATATTGCAGATGAGTGCTCCCGAGATGTAATCTTTGAGTGAACTCGCTGTGTATTTATCCTGTGTGCTGAAAACTTCGTTCATATGCACCATGAGCAACGCTTGTTTAATTTAAAATATTACCTTCTGTGCGGCCGTTTGTAAAATCTGAGAGATGGCAAGTCATTGGCTTCAGCCCCCAAGCCACAAGTGCTGGGGTGTTCGGGATAAACTTGAGCAATCTTGTTCCCATTTTGGGTCCATCTAGGAGGCGCTCAAACGCGACGAACAAGGCAACCGGACTTATAATGCTTGAACACTCTCACTTAGCCATAGAATTCTATAATTTTAAATTTGGTGAAGCCCGTGGTATTCGGAAGGCGAATCAGGCGCTATCCACGCCTTCGTCGGACATTATCCGAACTTCGCTCAAGCGGCGTGAGTCTTTAAGGACCGAAAAACCTCTCGAACAGCGACCAGTCTCTCGCCTTATCATGCCGGTCAGTTTAGCTTTCTCATCGAGGCGTTAACCCGGCTCAACAGGCGCAATCGCAGTGGTTCTCCTAGTGCCACCTTAGCCGCCGAGCGGGCGTAAGGCACCAAAACGTAGGAGCAGGCAAACCCAACTATTGACCCAAGACATGATTGGAGCTGATTCATATAATGCTATAAGTTCGGGGTGCCGCACTTGTGAAAGTGTTCGGACTTTATCACACCATAATTTGGGGAACAGAAGACCCTGGCGTATTCGGCCATACCAAAATATACGGGTGCAAGGTGTCATGTAATGAACATATATATATATATATATATATATATATAAAAGGTAATGCAATTGCAATAAAAATGTGCTGCATTATTTATGAAAGAAAATCTGCTAGTAGAGCGGACTGATACAAGTAGTGCGGTAAGCAAGGGATTTGGACGAAATAAACATGTCCCCCTCCAGGGATGAGCTGCAGACTTGGTGTATGTAATCGAATGTAATGCTCGTAATTGAGACCACCTGAGTGTTCGTCGCGGCCTTCTATAGTCCCTGACTGTTGCATCGTGAGTTCGGCGGGTTCGCCACCGGACAGGGCTTCTGGTTAGAGTCCTGTGTACATGAAAGAAGAAAAAGTAAAAATAAAAAGGAAGGGAGGCGCACTTGTGAGCCCCTGGTGTGGTCGAGCCGCACTCTGGGTCAATTTTGATCGTGCCCCTTTCCCTTCGCCCATGGTATCTCCAAAGCGTAGTGATGTATGCGGAGCGTTATTCTTGCGATCATGCGCGGGCGAGGGTTGGGGCCGCATTGCTACGCGTGCTCTGATCGCTCCAGGTGGTCTTGGTTGGCTTTGCTCCGGGCGCGCTTTGTTGTATCCGGCTTTTTAACTGCCGGACTTGAGAATTGCCTTAGAAGGCTGCTCTGTACTTCTGCTGCGAGAGCCGCTATATGTTCCTCCGTTCGGATGGAGCGTTCCGTATTTCCATTGACCGTGATGACTCCACGAGGGCCTGGCATCTTGAGCTTTAGGTATGCATAATGCGGCACCGCGTTTAATTTTGCAAACGCGGTTCGTCCGAGCAGGGCGTGATAGCCGCTGCGAAACGGGACTATGTCGAAGATTAACTCTTCGCTCTGGAAATTATCTGGGGATCCGAAGACCACTTCGGTGTGGTGAGCCTGCATAATTGGCTTCCACTCACGGGATGACACCTTTAAAGGTTGTCTTTGTAGGTTTAATCCTTGATGGGTCTATGCCCATTTTGCACACTGTATCCTGATAAAGCAGGTTCAGGCTACTGCCGCCGTCCATCAGGACTCTTGTGAGGTGAAATCCATCGACGATTGGGTCCAAAACCAATGCGGCGAATCCGCCATGGCGTATGCTGGTCGGATGGTCTCTTCGATCGAAAGTGATCGGACAAGAGGACCATGGATTGAACTTTGGGGCGAGTGGCTCCATCGCATAGACGTCCCTGAGTGCGCGTTTCCTCTCCCTCTTGGGTATGTGGGTCGCGTATATCATATTCACCGTCCGCACTTGCGGGGGGAAACCCTTCTGTCCTCTATTGTTCGGCGGTCGGGTCTCTTCCTCGTCATCGCTGTTTAGTGCCTTGTCATTGTTTTCGGCAATTAATTTGCCGGCCTGCTTGAACACCCAGCAATCTCTATTGGTGTGGTTAGCTGGCTTTTCAGAGGTGCCATGTATCTGGCATAAGCGGTCGAGTATTCGGTCCAGATTGGACGGACCCGGTGTGGTTCTTCGAATGGCTTCTTCCGCTGGCGGGTTTAGAGCCTCGAATCCGGCATTGACCGCCGTATCCTCCTTATCGTCGCCGTTAACGCGGCGCTTGTTTTTGTTTCGGCGTGACTGCCGTTGTTGTCCTTGGTATCCGGACTGCCAGAATTTTTACGGAGGTTGTTGCTACGGGCTAGCCAGCTGTCCTCTCCGCAAAAGCGGGTCATTAACGATGTGAGGGCTGCCATGGATTTCGCTTTTTCCGCCCCTGTGCCGGGCTAGCCATTAAATCCCGAATGTTATGTTTAAAGGCTGCAAGGGCCTCTGCATCCGGACAATCGGCGATTTGGTTTTCTTTGTCAAGAACCGTGTCGAATTGTCCGGCGATTAAATCTGGCTGCTGAATAATGTGGCTCAGGTCATCGGCGTCGGTGGTCGCACATATGTGCCCTGGAAGTTGTCGAGAATGCGGCTTCCGTGTCCTCCCAAAGACCCAATTGACTCTGCGGGCAAGCTGTTTAGCCAATGCCGAGCTGGTCCTTTAAGCTTGAGTGGGAGGTACTTGATGGCATGGAGATCATCACCGCGGGCCATATGAATGTGGAGAAGATAGTCTTTGATCCAAACCGCGGGTCTGTTGTGCCATCGTAAGATTCCATGTTACGGGTTTAAACCCTTCGGGATCGATGATCCATTACTTCATCGATGAAGCATAGAGGTGTCTTGGCGCCCTATATTGAGCGATATCGCGACGCAGCTCGAGAGAGCGCTGTCTGCTGTGTTCGGCCCGGCCGGGGTTATTATATCCGGCGCGACGGTATTCGTCGTGGGTCGTAGGGCGCCCACGTGATCCGTAGATGGATCTTGATTGCCTTGTTTTGTCCTCCAATATATCTCGCAAGTCCGGCGCGTTCCCTCTTGGCTTCGTACTTTTGGAGCGATGCCGGGGTACGGTCTTGGCTGGGGGCCTGTATGCCTTTCTATCACGGCCACGGGGTGGTCGGTCGGCCATATCGTGCGTTGGTGATGGAGGTATGTATGCTTCCTCCTCTAATTGGGGGAGCAGCTTGCGTCTTGGGTAACTTTTGGAGGGGCGTTCGAGTTTATACTCTTCGGCCGCGAGGACTTCGGTCCATCGATCGGCCAGCAGGTCCTGATCAGCTTGGAGTTGTTGCTGCTTTTTCTTTAGGCTGTTTGCTGTGGCGATAAGCCTGCGCTTGAAGCGCTCTTGTTTGACTGGATCCTCAGGTACGACGAATTCATCATCGTTGAGGCTTTCTTCGTCTTCGGAGGGCGGCATGTAGTTGTGATCCTCGACCTCTTCGTCTGCCGTCCTCTCATGAGGGCTTGCTTCTGCATCCTCCTGCGCTGAATCTTGCTGGAGGGGATCGTCTTCGGCACTTTCTGGGGTTTTGTTATCTCCCGTGCCGGAATCTCCATTCTTGGTGTGGCGGGATTTAGAGCGGCGCCGATTACGCCGGCGTTTAGGCTGTTTCTTTAAGGAATCCGCCTCCGCTGCTTCTTTGCCGTCCCCCTCTTTTGGGGTGTCCACCATGTATATGTCGTATGATGAGGTGGTCTTCCAGTGCCCTGTAGGCGCTGGTTCCTGTTCGTCTCCGGCATCTTCGTCCATAGCGTCGATGTCATCGGAGTCGTAGTCTAGCATGTCGGTTAGATCCTCGACAGTGGCTACAAAGTGGGTGGTGGGTGGGCTTTGAATTTCTTCGTCGTCCGAACCCCAACCATCCTGGCCATAGTCCGGCCAGGACTCTCCTGATAACGAGAGGTGCTTTAGTGAATTCAGGATATCGCCCAAAGATGAGTACTGAAAGATGTTCGCGGTGGTGAATTCCATAACCGGCGCCCAATCCGGATCTATTGATGGGGGCACGGGAGGTTCGGAGTCCGGCGAGGAGGCCGGCACCTCGGAATCACGAGTTTCGCAAGGGACAAGGTCAGTGTTCGGCTCCATCGCCGCGGATGTTGAAGCCCCCAGGGCGGCGTCTATCCACCGTCCCTTGATATGGGCGATCGGCTCGAGCTAATGGCGGAGCGGATCCGGTCCGCCACCGAGGCTTTGCTCGTGGCGAGCTAGATCATGCCCGTCGCCACAAAGGCGGCGCGCTTGGTTAGGCTCGGGTCCGTCGAAGATCAAGTCTCCGCGGACATCGGCCGTGAAGTTTAAGCTTCGAATCGACCGACGGCGGGCGTAGCTGCGATCTGCTCCATATGGCCAAGAGAATTGGCCCTTGATCGGCCGCCGAATCTGAAGATCTGTCCGGGAGAAAAGTCTCACCCAGGACAGCATTGTTTGTTGAAGATGCCATCAAGCCTATCGGTGACGACACAGAGGAACTCTCAATGAAAGCACCAATGTCGGTGTCAAAACCGGCGGATCTCGGGTAGGGGTCCCGAGCGTGCGTCTAAGCGGATGGTAACAGGAGACAAGGGACACAATGTTTTTACCTGTGTTCGGGCCCTCTCGATGGAGGTAAAACCCTCGCCCTGCTTGATTAATATTGATGATATGGGTAGTACAAGAGTAGATCTACCACGAGATCAAGGAGGCTAAACCCTAGAAGCTAGCCTATGGTATGATTGTTGTAATGTATGTTGTGTCCCACAGACTAAAGCCCTCCGGTTTATATAGACACCGGAGGAGGCTAGGTTATTACAGTCGGTTACAATGGTAGGAGATCTACATATCCGTATCGCCAAGCTTGCCTTCCACGCCAAGGAAAGTACCATCCGGACATGAGCCGGAGTCTTCAATCTTCTATCTTTGTAGTCTTGGAGTCCGGCGGATAATGATAGTCCGGCTGTCCGGACACCCCCTAGTACAGGACTCCCTCACCTGTCATGGGGTCCAGATACCTGATTATGAACAGTCTCATAACCAATGTATATCCCCGACTTACGGAGCGGGCCCATCGCCGATCGCTGAGGGGGTGGTATTGGTACATATACCTGGCAACCGAACCTACGAAGGTGGGACATTTTCGGTGCCGACCCTTGCGCAAGTTGAACAGGAGAGTGGATGTTGTAGCCGACGGTCGAAAGTTGATGAGATGAGCCGCGTGTAACACCGCGTGGCCCCAACATGTAGTTGGTAAATTACAACCCTGAAGGAGCGGTCGGGCAATGAATTTAATTCTTTTAATCAATGCCTCAGCAAGTCCATTTTGTGTATGAACATGTGGTACCGAGTGCTCAACTTTGATTCTCATTGCCATGCAATAATCATCGAACGCCTTTGAAGTAAATTCTCCGGCGTTGACCATTCGAATAGACTTTATACGATAATCTGGGAAATTATTCCTCATTTGTATGATCTGTGAGATCAATTTTGCAAAGACATGGTTCCGTGTTGACAGTAGGCAAACATTGGACCATTTAGAGGAAGCATCAATGAGCACCATGAAGTACCGAAACGGCCCTGTGAGGGGCTGAATTGGACCGTATATGTCCCCTTGGATACGTTCCAAGAACGCGGGGATTTCATCCCTCACCTTGAGGGACGATGGCCTAATGACTAACTTCCCCTTAGCGCATGCGGAGCACACGAAATCATCGGGATTTGGAAAGTTCTTCACGTTAACATTATGGCCATGCGAGTTGTTAATTATACTTCTCATCATCCTAAGTCCGGGGTGGCCTAACCTATCGTGCCAGAGGCAGAAGAGTTCAGAGCTTCTAAAGACGGTCTTGAGGATAGTGTACACGGGCGGTGCTACTATCTTAGTGTAGTATAGCCCTGTGTCAAACGAAGGAAGCCTTTCGATAACATGTTTACCAGCGGCATCCCGCTTTGTGATGAGTAGGCACTCCTTGCCATTTTCATCATCGGTCTCAGCATGGAAACCATTAGCGGATGTCTCTAAAGCTCAAAAGAGTACGAGTCGACTCCGGGTACAACAACGCATCATTAATGATCAAAGTTGTTCCCATAGGGAGTATAATAGTAGCTCGTCCGGAGCCAACTATGTGAGAACCGCAACCGGCGATTGTCATAATACTTCCCGGAGATTTTTTAATGGACTCAAAGTACTTAGTTTCTTGTAAAATGGTATGAGTGGTGGCGCTATAGGCAAGGCACGTTTCCTCCATTCGGGCGCCACACGCGTTCTAAAATATGACATCTAATTAATGTAATGAGGAAGAAAATACATTAAAAATAAATGCACACATCTCAGAACATAACATGCTATCATGTATAAATAATGGAATAAATGTCATCCAATCGCCAAAGTAAAGAATAAGCTTATGCTCTCATAGAGCTTACAACCAAATCGAATTTATTCAATTTTATTGTATCAAATCACGGAATCATGATAACCAAAGAGGTATGCTAAGTGGACTCGGTGAAGAAGCCATCAACTTCAGCCGCAATCTCCATACTAGTGAATTGATCCTCCTTAGAAATCATCTTGGAGGACGCATCAATGTCTAGTGGCGGCGCCGCCGCCGAAGCGACCATGTGGTCAACCTCCATGGAGACGTGGGCGTCGGTAGAGACCGCCAAAGCTGCCGCGATGGGCACCACGGGGGTCGCCTCTATGGGCGCAGCAGGGGGCATAGCGATCATCACGGGTGACACCATGGGCGCCGGTGGTGCTCCCTCCTGAACCAAGGCGAGGTGCGTCTCACGTGCCTTCCGAGCCTTGTATGCTTCAACGACCTCCGGTGGTGCGCGGCACTGGCGGGAGAAATGCTCCACCGAGCCACAACGGAAGAGCCCCGAGGCCGCTGCCCTCCTTGCCCGGCTTGTTTTACGCTTGGCAGGCAGGAGGGTGAGGGCCCTTCTTCTTGCCCTTGCGGCCCCTCTTCTTCTGTTGAGGCTTGCGGACTTTGAGAGCATTCACCTCCTGGCGAGAACTCCCCCCAAGTGGTTGCGCGACAATGTTCTTTTTGAGAACCTCATCCTGCGCCTCCGCCACCTGAAGGACGTCAATCAACTCTGAATACCTCGTGTAGTTCCCCTGGCGGTAGTTCCGTGAGGACGGGACTGCGTCGGGGTGGAAAGTGGATAGGGTTTTCTCAATCTTCTGGGAGTCGGTAATCTCAGTACCACACAACCGAAGAGTCGTACAAATCCGGTGCAGAGCCGAATTGTACTCCCCAACCGTCTTGAAGTCCGCAAACCTCAGACAGATCCACTCTGCCTCTGCACGTGGCTTCACAGTGTACTTCAGCCGCTCAAACCGCTGCTTAAGAGCGGTCCAAAGGCCAGAAGCACTGCGCTCAGCCATATACTCATCTTTCAGAGTAGGTGACAGGTGATGACGGAGAAAGTGCAGAGCCTGCGCATTCTTAGTTTCGAACTTGGGATTAGTGGCGGCCAGCTGGGCCCCCTTACCGATCGCCCTCAGGAGGGTTTTGCCCTGGAGAAAAATCTCGCAGTCCGAGGACCGTGACAGGTAGTTCAGCCCTGTCTGGGCCAACTCAGCAAACTCCTTGTGGACAATTCCGGCCATCTGCGATTTATGCAAAAATCATGAGATTACAACAGGTAATCTTTTGCACAAAGCGATGTTGATAAACTTATTCAATAAAAAGACGTTCCAATATTTAAAACATGCTATTATATGACTTACTAAATGATTAAGAGTGCTAAACAATTAATCTACAGCAGTAAAATCATACAATAATATCATGTTACAAAAGATAGCATGTTAAGCGCATCTCGTATGTGAAAACTAGCACAAATATTGAATTCCCGAGGCATTTTTAAGCCCAAATACGTGTTTTCAGCGAAAACAGACAGTTCCAGGGGCTTCTACGCTAAATATTACAACAGAAATAAAAATTCGCGTAAAATCTGGAAACTATGGGGGCTAAAATGCAAAGAATCACGCGTGCGTGTGCTCTCTGGCCTGGTCCAGTGCGTTCACAGGCCGAAAATGGGCCGTCGGCCCGAATGGCCAGCCCCACCGCCCTCCCCCCTTTTTTATATGGAAGAAACCACGGTCGCGGCCCACCCGGCACAACAGCTAGTGGGCCGGCCCATGCGCAGTGCTGGCCTCCAGCCCGCGAGGACGCTTAGGGTTTTAGCGCCTAAGCGCCGGCGGCGGCTTCGCCCGAAGCAGTGCCAACGCGCGGGCTGGCGGCGCGGTCGCTGGGTGGCGACAGATCAGCGAGGGCCAGCGAGGCGATGGCTGTGGGCGCGGCGCAACGGTGGAAGCGCGCCAGCCGAGCGGGCAGCGTGGTGCGGCCACGACACGGCCACGGGCGGCGGCCACGGCGGGCGCGGCAAGCAGGCATCGCCATGACGCTGGCGCGAAGCGCAGCGCCACGCACTGCGGCCCGGCGCTGGCAGCGGGTGCGCTGCCACGCATATGGCTACGGCGGGCGCGGGCTGCGGCCGCGCGCAGCGGCGGCGGCGACAAGTGCCTGCCAGCCAGCCCGCGGGCGTGGCTACCTCACGCCAGGCGGCGAGGCGGGCCGTAAGCCGACCAGCAGGGCGGCGCGCGCACGAACGCATCGGCACGGGTATGGCTGTGCTGCTTGGGACGGCGACGCCGACCTCGGGATCTCAAAAACATCGTCGTGTTCATCGGGAACATCGGCGACGCGTGGCACAGCGGGTGCGTTGCGGCGGTACCGTGATCATCTGGATCATGATCTGTACCGACTCCCGTATAGTGTAGTCAACAAGTCTCTCGTGATCCAAAAACATCGACATTGGTCGGCGACGTATTCGTCCGCTCAGTTTTTGGGAGAGAAATCCACACCATAGGTAAATTTATCCGAAAAATAATCTAATCGCAAAAACGGAATCGTAGTAACGAGAGGAATCCATTTTTGCAAAGAGTGGGGATCGGATCTTATACCTCTGCGGGATCGACGAAAGCCTGCGTGATGTAGGCTTGACGCAGGCTTGACGGAGAGTTGATGGAGCGAAGCGTGCTGATAACGTGTTCCGCAACTCCGCCGGTGAGTCCGGTCCGAGGTTGCGGAGCGAGAGCCAGCGTCGTAGAGGAAGTAGTCGAAGTAGTCGTACACGCGAAAGTAAATGACACATAGAGATATAGAGGAGACCAGCTTTATTAATCAATGATCAGGTGTTACAATGATGTCTCCTCGTTGTTTTATATATGGATTTGGGGGTCAAGGATAAGTACCCACTTAATGTAAAGTGAGGGAAACGGGAGGGGCTACCCCGTGCGATACGCACGAGGCGCGCCGCCACCCCACGAAGACTCGGTTTCCCAACAAGATGATCTTCTCCATCGACGACGATTCAATTTCTTCGTGGTTAATCTCCAGCAACTGACGGACAGAAGCAACGGTTGTGCCGGAGTTGAGTCTTGTCAGTAACACTAACGCTAGTTCCTTCCATGACCCCGTAGGCCGAGAGGTGGGTCTCTGGTGAAGCTGGAATTGTAGATGCTTTCACCTGAATTTAGCCTGAATGTGTTTATTCGTCATGTTTGTTCTAAACCAACATCCGTTGTAGTCCAGGTAGATCCTATCTTTTGTTTGGTTTTAGCTGAAGAAGAAGAAAGGGCCAGTAATTAGAAGTAGTACAGTCGGGTCTTTGCGAGTTTGAGTTTGGGTCTCTGGTGAAACTTTTTGTGAAGAAAATGAAACAACAAATATCTGCGTGTTGCTTCAGTTCAACTCGTCCACAACACTCTTACTATAGTTCGTTACCAAATGAAGTAGTAGTACAGTCGGGTCTTTGCGAGTTTGTTTGCTAGGCTGTCATGTGAGCTCACGGGGGCTGGCGATTTGGTGGTTGTCATGCTTTCCGACGATGCTAGCATGATTCGGATACTGGCGCCCGTAGATCAAATGTCACAACGATATGCACAACCAATAATTGGTATGAGTAGTTGACATGGCGACATTATGGAGCAGCCTGTTATGGAGTAGTTGCCATGGCAAATTTCTATAGTAGTTGCCATGAGCATAATTGCTACGAGTAGTTGCGCCATCAAATCTCTATAGTAGTTGCCATGGAGGGGCGGGCCGGGAGGAAAGAGGGAGGCGGGGCGGGCCGGGAGGAAAGAGGGAGGCGGGCGCGGCGCGGCGAGCGCGGCCGGAGGCGCGGGAGGGTGGGGGGAGGGGGCCGGCGGCGGCGGCGGAGCGGGGGGAACCCTAGGAGCGGGGGCAGTGCCATACACATGTCACAGATCCTAGCCTCAACGGTCACAACATCCTCTCGCTCCGCACACCCGCATCGCAGTTCCGCCTTGCTCATTCGCAACTCTCAGCCTCCGCTCCTCTACAACATCCGACTGCAGCGAATGCCATGACTTGTGCGACGGCATGGCTACTTGCGGCGATGGCAGCCATTTTACAACAAGGGGGAGGGGAAGCATTCAAGCAGCGCATGTATGAGTCTGGGGGATCCATAGAAGATACAAGCTTGGGGAATCCATGGCGGATTTACCTTCGGGAAGGATATAGGTCAACAACCAAGAGCAACAGGAAAAGGAGGAAACAATTATGAGAGTTGGGATGCATGGGGGTGAAACGAGTGGATGGTGACGTTTCATTTGGAGACAAGATAGGCACACACGGTGCAAGCGGGAGCGTCCGAGACAAACGATTCACTCGCAACAGGCGTGATGCGTGTTTGGTCACCTAATCAGAATTGTTTGCCCAAAAAAGAAGTGAACCTCGGTCATGATAATAATATTAAATTCTCTTCAGAACATGTTTGAAATACAGCTTGACATTTTGAAATGCTTTTGAAAAACATTCGATCATTGTTGGGTCTATTCCAATACATTTCACATTTTTTTGCACCTCAAAATTTCACTTCAACTTTCGAAATACATTTTAGTCCTTATTATACATTATAATACAGTTTGACCAAAATGCATTTGAAACCATATCGATCCATGACTGGGACGTACTTCAGATATCTTGACATATTGAAATGCATTTGAAAAAAAAACAGTTAACTAAATTGTAGTCATAATCTACTACCCCTATAAAAGCACGAGAGTGCGGAGAACCAAACAATCTCATCCATCCAGAGGGTTGAATCCTACGTTTCACATGCCTCTGATGTTTGGCACCAACCATGTTTTACCCACTCTTAATTACCCACGCTGCCACCGGCGACCACGCATCCACGTTCCAATTTTTCCTTCTTTCCTATGGCACGGTTCCAATTTCCTAACCCGCCCATGTTCGATCTGAAACTAGACGAGAAGTTGCCACCGGCCTCGTTCCTTGCGCCGGTCATGCAACAGAAGAGAGAGCAAAGAGAAGCGCGAGGCCGCGCCTGCTGTGGTGGATCAAGATGTGGGGTTGCCACCGGCCCCGTTCATTGCGCCCGCCATGAAAGAGAGACAGAGATCGAAGGGAAGCACGGTGGCGATGTCGTTCATTGCGGCGGTACATGGTACGGGGATACGGGAAAACGGCACTTTCTGAAAATAGACTTACGGGGATACGGCGAGTATATGTATAAATGCATAAAAAATCAACACCAAAAACATTTTTTTTATAGGATGAGGAAATTGACATTTATGAAGTAACCTGATTAGTGATCTGAAGTTGCTGCCTTTCCATGTCCCAACCCCTTGACCGCCTGATGCAGTCCTTGTGTTCCTCAGAATCATGGTACGGGGATTGGTATACTGGTTCTCCTCGGAATCACGGGGGGCGTTACGTTACTACCATACCTTCTCCCCTAAATCCTAATCCATAGCATGCTTAAAAACAGAGATCTTGAGACTTGGAGAATGGAGAACGAGCTATGCTTTGAGGTGCTGCCGGTGACGCCGTAAGGGAGAATGGAGATGAGCTGAAACTAACCCTCGATCGTGATTTGGCAACTGCAAGATGATGGCAAGAGGAAGGATTCCAGCGATTAGGTCTATCTATCCATCGACAAGGCCATTTGATGGGCTGCAGATCGAGTGTTTAACAGGCCCTTACGTATCCCTGATGTATCCCTGCGTGTCCCAGCCGTATTCTGATTTTTTGCTTTATTTTAATTCGAAAAAATGTGATACGGAGGGATACGTGTATCCCACGTGTATCCATGCGTATCCCCGTACTGGTGCAGTATCCTGCACTGAGACGGCACTTTTGTGACGTATCCCTGCAATGTAGTGTGTGAAGGGGAAGCTGCCGGTGGCTGCATCGGTGTGCAGGGAGCCAGGGAGGCAACATTGGAGGGGGCGGAGAAGTGGGGCGGCGGTACGCGGTGGCGTCGGGGAAGGGCAGGCCACTCGTGGAGCGGGTCATCGACGGCGGCTGCAACCAGGTCGCCGCACCCGCAACGCGCAGGCTGCGCGTGTCCGCCGTCACACATAATCTCCTGCTTGCAACACTTCGATGTACATAGTTGTATCGAAATTCCCTACTTACAACATGGCTTGCTGCTATTAGGATTATCAAATTAATTTGATTTCTTTGGTATAAATTGCTTCCTGATTGACTCCGTAATTGTGATACTCCTAGCTTGGAAGTGTTATGTTTCATCTTTGGCATGTTATGATTTAGAAATTCAAACTGATGTGAGTGAAGGGCCTTCCTTTTTTATATGAAGATGCATGGATTTTTTTATTAAGTTTTGCACAATTATTGAGGAGTTCCCATTTCATTGCCAAAAGATGGGTTATCATCGCCATATGTAGCTTCAAGTAAGACTTGTGTGGTTGCTAGGTTCCACATTCATGCTGCTCTATTTACTATCATCGCACCACTTTGCTTAATATGATCTCATTGGCAAGCCGTTTCATATTTGTATATCCATTGCGAACTGCCTGTTGGGGTCTCTGATTGTGTCAAAAAAGTGTTAACCTCATAAATTCATCTGCTTAACATGGAAGTCGGAATGCACGATCAAAGGGGTTAATTCTTCCTGTTGTTTATAGTGTTTACTTTCTCATCTGGTGCATTATTGTCACCTTTGTTTATGTATCCAGTTTGAGTTCATTTCTTTTTTTTCGAGCAGCTGTTCAAAGCCTCTCACTGTTTGCATGTACTTGCACATCAGTAAAGAGCTTCTTGATAGCCTGAAGTGCAGAATTCCTTACATTTTTGTGATATGCAGACCTGAGATAATTTATTATTTATATAGACCAATATGATGTTCGCAATGGTGCACGGGCATCAGACTGACTATTTAGATCCTATGATTAAAGAGGGACGAGCGGCGTTTCGGTGCCCGGGTGCATCTGCACCCGGTCAAAAAAAAATTCATAAAAAATTCAAAAAAATTCAAAAAATTGCAAAAAAAATTAGGGTGGTAGACAATTTGATGCGTGAGGTACGCTCCAATTTTCAAAACATTTGGACTTCTGTGCAGCTCT
This sequence comes from Aegilops speltoides, assembly GCA_021437245.1. Taxonomy (NCBI): domain Eukaryota; kingdom Viridiplantae; phylum Streptophyta; class Magnoliopsida; order Poales; family Poaceae; genus Aegilops; species Aegilops speltoides. The sequence goes on along the minus strand of CM038145.1, from coordinate 409,855,579 downwards.
CAGCAAAAAAGACAAATCAGACCAGAACAGTATATGAACAGTACACATTTTTACAGACCTCCGATTTGTCTTTTTTGCTGAGAGCTGCACAGAAGTTCAAATGTTTTGAAAATTGGAGCGTACCTCACGCATCAAAATGTCTATCATCCAAAAAAAATTTGGAATTTTTTGAATTTTTCTAGTATTTATTTTGATTTTTTTCGTGAGCGCAGGTGCAGATGAGCTCGGGCTCAGATTCGAATTTTCGCGAGTTTCCAATATGCACGTATATGAGGTATGAGCTTGAGGTGCTCTCGACGGCGCGCCGTTGTGGGAGGCACAGGCGGTGCATCATTGGGAACCGCATAAGGCTAGGGCGTGGGAGACGGGAGGAAGCCCAAAGCGGCAAATGCCCAATTCCAGTTTTGAGCAAGTCCCTGAAAACCTCATAAGGCTAAGGCATTTAAGGCCTGTTCGTCAATCCACCGCTCCGAGAAATACTAGAATCCAGGGAGCATCTCTTTCTCCACTCCGTATTTTCAACTGACGCTCGGGCCGCTCCGGGAGCGGAGTCGTGCGGAGCGGCGAAACTCCGAACAGGCCCTTAGACTAGATGTCTGGATTATGCGGTTGCTCACTTGATTTTTTCATTCACTACAGTTGATGATATTGGAAACAATATATGTGGACTTGTATACCTTAGCATATTTCACTGATTTCCTTCATTTCTTAGCTAAGTTTGTTACGAAGACTCCAAATTAAGGGAATACCTGCACTTTCCGCACAACTCTTGGTAGCTCAGAGCCTCACACACGGATCTCAGTCCGGGCTGTCACAGCATCGCCCTCCTGCCGTCGTAACCGATCTGGCACTGCCGCTAGCCCACACCCCTGCCGTGTTGTGTACCACTTCTCTAGCCTGTACAGTGGGGTGGCGTGCCTGCGACTGAAGACGATCAGGTGACAGGTGACAATGTTTTTTGACAAGTATTTGCAATGAACAGTGCTAATGTCGTAACTAATTTATTCTATCACAGTAGCCATCAGTGAAGTTTGTCTATTTTCATTTAAGTTTCCACACATTTGTTGCATAGTATCGAAATTCTGAATTTAAGAGAAGTATGGAATCACGTGTCATTCATATATTCTATTGTAATAAGATTTTATTTATAAGTTATGAATCTGAATGTAATTGCTATATATAAAGATGTGAAATTCATTCTATAGGATTTGTTCTGGTGAGGCCCATGAGTTATCTTGGAGAATGTTACATATTAGAAGGACAAATTTTCCCTATTTTCCATGGGGTGGAATTTTCATAGCATTACATTTATGTTGGACCATTTTGAATTTACTAATCTCATCAAGATCATATGCCTTTTTTTATCTCTTGTCCTTGCAAGATGATTCTTTGCCGTACCTGTCAGGTTAGAGTTGAGTAGAACGAATCCTTTGGGCACTTAGGTCTTTAAGGCCCAGTGTTGGCTTTTGTAGTTTTGTTTATTCTCTTTCTAGTTTCAGGCAGGGTTGGAAGGTTGAGTCGGGAGGAAAATGTATCTGGTCCATGACAACTATTCTTTGCACAATAATCACAGATACAAGGAAAAGAGCAAGAGGTATGCATGAATAGTGATGATGGTGTGTATGCACATACATTTGGTTGGATACCTCTGCTGTATATCCAATTGGATCGGCGCAACAACCCGACGACTCCCCACCTCTCTCATGGCGACGCGTCGCCCTCCCTCCTCATGGGCGCATCGTCGCTGACCGCCTCCTCCTCCAGGCCCTCCTCCTCTTCCCTTCCCTTGCTGTTGCGGCGCCACGGCCGGCTTGGCCCCGGGGCTGCTGGTGGCGGCGGCCTCCTGGCCCTTCCCCTCCCGGTCGCTCTCTGGCGTGGGCGGAGCTGCTCCGGGGGGTGCTTTTAGGCGGCGGCGGTCTGGCGTGGCGGCGGGGTTCCGTGGCGCATGCAGGCGGGCAGTTGGTCGGCGGCGCCGCCGTTGGCGGCGGGGCGGTGCGGCGATGGGATCTGTCGTCGCCCGCTCGGCCCAGATTTGGGCCCTTCGGGCCCCATCTAGGAGTGGGCGGGCCAGCGGCGGGGATGGCCTTTGGCGTGGCTTCTGGGAGGCGGGGGAGAAGCGACGAGTGGCTGGGTGCCGACGGCGCCAACTTCGGCCTGCTGCATCGCGGCCGGTGGGGCTTAACGGGCCCGCTTCGGGCCTGGCTGGGCCAGGGGTGGCCCGGCATGCCCCGCTACCGCGTCCGGACGGCTACCGCGACGGTGCCGGAGGCGCGGGCCTCCCGCACAACGGCGGTGGAGGTGGTTCCCTCCCGCTCGACGTCGGTGTTGCTGCTCCCGTTGTGGTGAGCTTCTCCCCGGTCCTTCTGGCCTCGTGGTGGTGATCGTAGTGAGGCGGCGTGGGTGGCGGCGCTACTGCGTTGACGCATGGTGATGGGAGACGGTTTGGCGGGTCGGTTCCGTCCGGTTGGGCGGTTGGGGTGGGAATGCGGGAGAAAACCCTGTCGGCTTCGGCCCCGACGCGGTGACACCTGCGGGTGCCACCATTCCTTCCTGGAGGGTGTCGGTGGTATCCACCTCCCACCTCCCTCCGCGTGCCGGGGGAAACCCGAGGACTCGTCCAGGCAGCAACGTCGTCGGCGTCGCATCCCTTCTTGGAGGTGCTGCTTGGTATGTGGTGGTTCGGAGCCTCGGTCTGTGGTGGTCTGTATCCGGTGGGCGCCGCGGTGGCGGGTCATCCACGCTTTGCCGAGCTTCCATGGTTGGCATTTGTTTCTTCTTCTTTTTCTTTTGGTGTGTTGTGCTGCTCGCCACAGCGATCTCTGTACTCAGTGTTGGTTGCTTTGGAATACAAAACGGGGGAAAATCCTTTTTGAATAACATATGGGTATCAACCAAGATGTGCGTTGCACGTGCACGCTTAGGCTGGTCACAATGAGCAAGAACTTAGGAGTAACATCACACACTCCAATACAAGTTTGTTTATGGGGCACATATTTAATGAAGCGAGAGGTGCTTGTGATAACTACTCCCTCCGTCCGGGTTTATTAGGCCTCTTAGCATCACAAGCATGTCCCTTTTTATAAGGCCACCTCAGCGAACTCGGCACCGTCCGAATCGTTTCACCGACTCTCCGGAGTATTCATGTCTCTGTCTCTGTATATTTCCACCACGCAGCAGATGTGGTGTGTCAGGAGCTTGTCATTGGGGATGCACCTTGCCTTGAGCGATTCACCTCACTTGGCCCAAAGATCATCGTGGCGCCGAAATCTCACGGTGCCGATTTCCCTGGGATTAATGCTACCCCTGCACTTCTTCTCCCTCGGCTAAAGCAGCTCAATTTGTACGGTGTCGTCATCTCCGAGGCGGACATCCACCGCCTGCTCGCAAGCTGCATTGTGCTCGAGGCCCTTGACCTTCACGGCATCAGCGGGCTCAGCACTGTCCGGATCTTCTCACCGACTCTTCGGAGTATTGGTGTCTCTTTATATTCCAACTCCGAAGCAGATGTGTTTCATGAGCTTGTCATTGAGGATGCACCATGCCTTGAGAGATTGACTTCATCTACTGGAAATGGCCCAAGGACTATCAGGGTCATCGCAGCGCCGAAACTGACGGTGCTGGGCTATGTGTCTAACAAAATCTTCAAACTTGAGATTGGAACCACAGTTGTTAAGGTATAACCAATCTTCTTCTTGGAACATACATTTGGGTTATTTCCTCATGTATTTACCCTTTTCTCCAGGAAATGATCCCCATCAACTTCACCCTGCCGGTGCGCACAGTGAAGATCTTGGCTGTCGAATCTACTGGTCCTAATCTGGATGCAGTTGTTGGATTACTTGGATGCTTTCCCTGCACCGAGAAGATATACATCCAGGTGAAATCCTAGCTTCTTGTTAAATGTTAATCACTCCAGCAAAAAATGTAAAATGGCATGGTGTTAAGCATGTTCAAAGAGGTTTTATCTTTGATCAATCATATCTCTCTCTGGGTGCCTAGCTTGGACGACTGAAATAATATTCGGTTAGATTAAAATCCAAAATAAAGTTTTATTGGTTTCCCAAGTTTATGTTGACAAATCTAGTGGTCAAAGTTGCATCTTGGAAATTTTGAAGGTAATAAAAGGGAGCCTTCTAGGGGACTATTCTGTTCAATAATCCTGAATTCACACATCATCCAAGTCATCCTGATGTTAATAGGTCCATCTATGAAGAAGTTAATTCTTTCTATCCATGAAGAAGTTAATTCTTTCTGTACTTATTTTTTTTTCTCTTGTTTTGCAGTCATTGCTTAGGAAGGATATGAAAAATGTGTTGCAACATGATATGCTCGATCCAATTGAATGCCTTGTTCACCATCTCGGAAAAATTGTATTGGAGGGCTATGAGGGCACGGGACCCGAAGTTAACTTCGCCAAGTTCTTTGTTCTGAATGCAAGGGTGCTCAAAATAATGAGATTCGGCCTCTCTGGTGGCCCCAATGAGGAATGGAAGGCTGATCAACAGAGGCAGCTGCAGCTGGATAACAAAGCCTCTAGAAGTGCTGAATTCGATTTTAAAAGAGTTTATTATGGTAACCGTAACATGGACATACATGATATGAGGAAGGCTGATCCCTTTGATAGCTAAATATGTCGACCATGCTCACGGCTGCTGCACGGGGCTGTGATCTTCCTCAAGGCAGTTAGCTGATCCCTTGCTGCTTCGTTTATTTTCTTGTCTTTGGGGCTTGAGGAGTGAGGAGGGCATCATTGATTGTAAGCTGCCTTTTCCATTTCTCTTTCTCTTATGTTCTGTGCGGTTGATGTGTACCTTCCGCCGTAAGCATTCAGCACCTCTGTACCTTTGACCATTTGGGGCCGCCTTAAGATGTAATGCCTTTTGGCTAATAAATGTTCTTCATCTGGTTGATGCCGAGATACTATGTTTATCTTGTCATATATTTTGTTCCAAACATTCAAAGCATTTGTTTTACACAACTTTATTTTTGCTTATGAAAGACTTGGTACTACCGTCTAGTGTATGCTGACTTGAAACTGAAAAAGCAGCGCATCTTTGCAAGTTGCAACGTTTTGTCAGCAAACTTGAGGTTGAGGTTGAGACAAATTTCCCGGAGCTCGGGAATTATTTTGAACAGAAGAGGGAGCTTAACTATCAGCAAGAAATCATTTTAAGCCAGCAATGTGATCTAAAATAAGTTTTGGTGCGAAATGTTGTTCCAAAACATTACCAAACTGATATAAACACAGAACAAATTGTACATCTGGTGAAGATTTATTCTGTCCCGCCTCCCCGGTGTGTTCAGACTCCCCTACACCTCCCCTAGGTTTCGTTTCGATTAGTGGGATTTCGGATGTCCGGACCTTCAAGAAGGGCGCGTCAACATTATCTGATCAAGCTAGAGTTGAGACCATGAAATGGGCAGCACCGCTATTGCAACATTGTCTGATCAAGCTAGAGGTGAGACGATGAAATGGCCAACGACGCCATTGCTCCACTGAGAGATTGGAATGCGCTAGTAGTAGGACAACCGCTACCAGCGAGCTTGACTATAAAGGGTTTTCCCCCGCTTTATATCATAAAGCATCCAACCGATACATCCAACTCGATGGGGCCGTAGCACAATCAAGCCCAAAAGAAAAAACAAGAGGCAGATCAACTAAGCGATGAAGACCGGCAACCGCCGCACCCTCTGGAGAAGTACCACCGCGTTCCTAGCATTCCGGAGCGTCACGTACCAAGCAACACCTTCAAAAAGGAATGCGATCGCGCCGCCGCTGTTGCCCGAACGAGTCCTAGGGGACCCCGGTGCGCGGAGGCAGTGAGGAAGGGATATACTCGACGCCCTTCAAGAAGGTTCGGCGGCGCCCGCGGGTGTCACCGCGTCGGAGCCAGACGAGCCGCCAGGGATTTCTCCCGACCCAAACAACCACCACCACCCCGGACTCTCCGCAATGCACCACCCAATCTGACGCCCACCTACCTCTGCCACCACGGTCACCAAATCAACATCGCTGTCTCACTGGGGCACCAACACGAGACCAGGGGCAGGGAAAGGAGATAACAGCCACGGGGGCAACCGCAACTCGACCGGCTGGAGGGGACAACCTCCATCGCTCTCGCGGAGCCGACCGGACGCGACGACAAGGACTTGACAGGCCCCGATGGCCCGACCAGACCCACATGGGTCCGGCCAGTCCCTATCCCCACGTTGCAGCATGCCGGCCAACGAAGCCAACACTGCCCGTAGACCACCGACGCCTCACCACCACCAGGGAGCAACACCGCCGCGCCGATCCGCTAGCCCTCGACAGCCCAGATCTGCCCTAAAGGGCTGAGATCTGGGTCGGGAGGGCACCACCAGCCGCCAGCACCACCGCGTCGCCCGCGACCAATGGATGCGCCGCCACGCTAAGGGCACCCATGGCCCACGGGATCGCCACCGCCGAGCCACAACGCTGTCGGGCGAGCAGCATCGTCGCCGTCATGGGGCCCCCGCGCCCCCCAACGCGTGTGCGGGGAAGAAACAGCCCGCCGCTGAAGGAAATATGCCCTAGAGGCAATAATAAAATTGTTATTTTATATTTCCTTATTCATGATAAATGTTCAGTATTCATGCTAGAATTGTATTAACCGGAAACTTGATACATGTGTGAATACATAGACAAAACGTGTCCCTAATATGCCTCTACTAGACTAGCTCGTTGATCAAAGATGGTTAAATTTCCTAGCCATGGACATGATTTGTCATTTGATAAATGGGATCACATCATTAGTGGGATGATGTGATGGACAAGACCCATCCGTTAGCATAGCATAATGATTGTTCAGTTTTATTGCTACAGCTTTATTCGTGTCAAATATATATTCCTCCGACTATGAGATTATGCAACTCCCGGACACGGGAGGAATGCCTTGTGTGCTATCAAATGTCACAACATAACTAGGTGATTATAAAGATGATCTACAGGTATCTCCAAAGGTGTTTGTTGGGTTGGCACAGATCAAGATTAGGATTTGTCACTCCGAGTATCGGAGAGGTATCTCTGGGCCCTCTCGGTAATGCACATCATATGAAGCCTTGCAAGCAATGTGACTAATGAGTTAGTTGCAGGATGATGCACTACGGAACAAGTAAAGAGACTTGCCAGTAACGAGATTGAACTAGGTATGTAGATACCGACGATCGAATCTCGGGCAAGTAACATACCGATGACAAAGGGAATAACGTATGTTGACATTGCGGTTCGACCAATAAAGATCTTTGTAGAATATGTGGGAACCAATATGAGCTTCCAGGTTCCACTATTGGTTATTGACCGGAGAGTTGTCTCAGTCATGTCTACATAGTTCTCGAACCCGTAGGGTCCGCACACTTAACGTTCGATGACGATATGTATTATATAAGTTATGTGTTTTGGTGACCGAAGGTTGTTTGGAGTGCCGGATAAGATCACGAACATGACGAGGAGTCTCGCAATGGTCGATAGGTAAAGATTGATACATTGGAAGGTTATATTCGAATACCGGAATGGTTCCGGAGAGGTTCGGGTATTTTTTGGAGTGCCGAGGGGTTACCGGAACCCCCCGAGGAAGTAATGGGCCTTATTGGGCCATAGTGGAGAGAAGGAGGCAGGCACAAGAGGTGCCCCCCATGGGAGTCTGAATTTGACAAGGGGGAGGGGCGCGACCCCCCTTTCCTTCCCCCTTTCTCCCTCCAGTTCCCTCTTTCCCCCTCCGTTGGAAAGGAAGGGGGCGACTGGGACTAGGAGTCCTAGTTGGACTCCCCCCCCGCTTGGGCACGCCCTAGGCCGGCCCTCCCCCTCTCCCTCCTTTATATATGGGGGCAAGGGGGCACCCCAAAAGCACAACAGTTGTTTCTGAGCCGTGTGCGGTGCCCCCTCCACCGTTTCTCCTCCGGTCATATTGTCGTAGTGCTTAGGCGAAGCCCTGCGCGGATCACATCACCATCACCGTCACCATGCCGTTGTGCTGACGGAACTCATCGACTCCTTCATGCATCTACTAGATCAAGAGTTTGAGAGACGTCATCGAGCTGAATATGTGCAGAACTCGGAGGTGCCGTACATTTGGTACTTGATCGGTTGATTCAAGAAGACGTTCGACTACATCAACCGCGTTAAGTTAACACTTCGGCTTTCAGTCTACAAGGGTACGTGGAGACACTCTCCCCCTCTCGTTGCTATGCATCTCCTAGATAGATCTTGCGTGAGCGTAGGAATTTTTTTGAAATTGCATGCTACATTTCCCAACAGTGGCATCCGAGTCAGGTCTATGCGTAGATGATATGCATGAGTAGAACACAAAGAGTTATGGGTGGTGATTGTCATACTGCTTACGACCAATGTCTTATTTTGATTCGGAAGTATTGTTGGATGAAGCGGCCCAGACCAACCTTACATGACCGCGTTCATGAGACTGGTTTCACCGACAGACATGCAACTAGTTTTGCATCAAGGTGGCTAGCGGGTGTCTGTTTCTTCAACTTTAGTTGAATCGAATTTGACTGCAGCCGGTCCTTGTGAAGGTTAAAACAACAAACTTGATAAATCACCGTTGTGGTTTTTGTGCTATGTACGATTCATGCTAGAATCCCGTAGCAGCCACGTAAAACTTGCAACAAACAAAGTAAAGGACGTCCAACTTGTTTTTGCAGGGCATGTTGTGAAGTGATATGGTCAAGACATGATGTGATATAAGATGTTGTATGAGATGATCATGTTTTGTAGAAGTTATTAGCAACTGGCAGGAGCCTTATGGTTGCCGCTTTATTATATGAAATGCAAATGCCATGTAATTGCTTTACTTTATCACTAAGCGGTAGCGATAGTCGTAGAAGCAATCGTTGGCGAGACAACCACGACGCTACGATGGAAAGCAAGGTGTCAAGCAGGTAACGATGGAGATCATGGCGTTGCTTTGGTGATGGAGATCAACAACACAAGATGATGATGGCCATATCATGTCACATATTTTGATTGCATGTGGTGTTTATCTTTTATGCATCTTATTTTGCTTAGTACGGCGGTAGCATTATAAGATGACCCCTTACAAAATTTCAAGGTATAAGTGTTCTCCCCGAGTATGCACCGTTGCGGAAGTTCTTCGTGCCGAGACACCACGTGATGATCGGGTGTGATAAGCTCTACGTTCAAATAAAACAGGTGCAAGCCAATTTTGCACATGCGGAATACTCAGGTTAAACTTGATGAGCCTAGCATATACAGATATGGCCTCGAAACACTGGAGACCGAAAGGTCGGACGTGAATCATATAGTAGATATGATCAACATAGTGATGTTTGTTGGTGAACGTTGCAGAAAATAAAAAATTTCTATGCTTCACCAAGATCAATCTATGGAGTCATCTAGCAACGAGATAGAGGAGTGCATCTACATACCCTTGTAGATAGCGCGGAAGCGTTCAAGAGAACGGGGTTCAGGGAGTCATACTCGTCGTGATCCAAATCACCGATGATCCTAGTGCCGAACGGACGGCACCTCCGCGTTCAATACACGTACGGTTGGGGAAGACGTCTCCTCCTTCTTGATCCAACAAGGCAGAGGGAGAGGTTGATGGAGATCCAGCAGCACGACGGCGTGGTGGTGGAAGCAGCGGTGATCTCGGCAGGGCTTCGCCAAGCTCTACGAGAGGGAGAGGTGTTGCAGAGGGGAGAGGGAGGCGTCAGGGACTAGGGTGCAGCTGCCCTCCCTCCCCCCTCTTTATATAGGGGACCTAGGGGGTGTCGCGGCCCCCTAGAGATCACATCTGAAGGGGCGGCGGCCTAGGGGGGGGGGACTTGTGAAGGAAATATGCCCTAGAGGCAATAATAAAGTTATTATTTATTTCCTTATTTCATGATAAATGTTTATTATTCATGCTAGAATTGTATTAACCGGAAACATAATACATGTGTGAATACATAGACAAACATAGTGTCACTATTATGCCTCTACTTGACTAGCTCGTGAATCAAAGATGGTTAAGTTTCCTAGCCATAGACATGAGTTGTCATTTGATTAACGGGATCACATCATTAGGAGAATGATGTGATTGACATGACCCATTCCGTTAGCCTAGCACTTGATCGTTTAGTATGTTGCTATTACTTTCTTCATGACTTATACATGTTCCTCGTAACTATGAGATTATGCAACTCCCATTTGCGGAGGAACACTTTGGGTGCTACCAAAGCGTCACAACGAATCGGGTGATTATAAAGAGTACTACTACAGGTGTCTCCAAAGATACATGTTGGGTTGGCGTATTTTGAAATTAGGTTTTGTCACTCCGACTGTCGGAGAGGTATCTCTGGGCCCTCTCGATAATGCACATCACTATAAGCCTTGCAAGCAATGTAGCTAATGAGTTAGTTACGGAATGATGCATTACGTAACGAGTAAAGAGACTTGCCGGTAACGAGATTGAACTAGGTATTGGATACCGACGATCGAATCTCGGGCAAGTAACATACCGCTGACAAAGGGAACAAAGTATGTTGTTATGCGGTTTGATCGAAAAAGATCTTCGTAGAATATGTAGGAGCCAATATGAGCATCCAGGTTCCGCTATTGGTTATTGACCGAGTAGGTCATGTCTACATAGTTCTCGAACCCGTAGGGTCCGCACGCTTAAGGTTTCGATGATAGTTATATTATGAGTTTATGAGTTTTGATGTACCGAAGGAGTTCGGAGTCCCGGATGAGATCAGGGACATGACGAGGAGTCTAGAAATGGTCGAGATGTAAATATCGATATATTGGACGACTATATTCGGAGTTCGGAACGGTTCCGAGTGATTCGGGTATTTTTCGGAGTACCGGAGAGTTACGGGAATTCGGCGGGGAGTATATGGGCCTTATTGGGCCATACGGTAATAGAGGAGAGAGGCCAAAAGGAAGGAGGCCTGCGCCCCCCCTTTGGTCCGAATTGGACAAGGGCGAGCCCGCTCCTTCTTCCTCTCCCCTCTTTCCCTTCTCCTACTCCAACAAGGAAGGAGGAGTCCTACTCTGGTGGGAGTAGGACTCCCTGGCGCGCCCCTCCTAGGGCCGGCCTCCTCCCCTTGCTCCTTTATATACGGGGTCGGGGCACCCCATGACACACAAGTTGATCTACGTGATCATTTCTTAGCCGTGCGGTGCCCCCTCCACCATATTCCACCTCGGTCATATCGTCGGAGTTTAGGCAAAGCCTGCGCGGTAGAACATCATCATCGTCCTGCGCCGTCATCTTGTGGAACTCATCCCGACACTTTGCTGGATCGGAGTCCGGGGATTGTCATCGAGCTGAACGTGTGCTGAACTCGGAGGTGCCGTACGTTTGGTACTTGGATCGGTCGGATCGTGAAGACGTACGACTACATCAACCGCGTTGTCATAACGCTTCCGCTTACGGTATATGAGGGTACGTGGACAATACTCTCTCCTCTCGTTGCTATGCATCACCATGATCTTGCGTGTGCGTAGGAATTTTTTTGAAATTACTACGTTCCCCAACAGTGGCATCCGAGCCAGGTTTTATGCGTAGATGTCATATGCACGAGTAGAACACAAGTGAGTTGTGGGCGATACAAGTCATACTTCTTACCAGCATGTCATACTTTGGTTCGGCGGTATTGTGAGATGAAGCGGCCCGGACCGACATTACGCCAGACGCTTACGCGAGACTGGTTTCACCGTTCGAGCACTCGTTCTTAAAGGTGGCTGGCGGGTGTCTGTCTCTCTCACTTTAGCTGAATCGAGTGTGGCTACGCCCGGTCCTTGCGAAGGTTAAAACAACACTAACTTGACGAACTATCGTTGTGGTTTTGATGCGTAGGTAAGAACGGTTGTTGCTAAGCCCGTAGCAGCCACGTAAAATTTACAACAACAAAGTAGAGGACGTCTAACTTGTTTTTGCAGGGCATGTTGTGATGTGATATGGTCAAGACGTGATGCTATATTTTATTGTATGAGATGATCATGTTTTGTAACGAAGTTATCGGCAATGGCAGGAGCCATATGGTTGTCGCTTATTGTATGAAATGCAACGCATCTGTAATTGCTTTACTTTATCACTAAGCGATAGCGATAGTCGAGAAGCAATAGATGGCGTGGCGACAACGATGCTACGATGGAGATCAAGGTGTCGCGCCGGTGACGATGGTGATCACGATGGTGCTTCGAAGATGGAGATCACAAGCACAAGATGATGATGGCCATATCATATCACTTATATTGATTGCATGTGATGTTTATCCTTTATGCATCTTATCTTGCTTTGATGACGGTAGCATTTTAAGATGATCTCTCACTAAATTATCAAGAAGTGTTCTCCCTGAGTATGCACCGTTGTGAAAGTTCTTCTTGCTGAGACACCACGTGATGATCGGGTGTGATAGGCTCTACGTTCAAATACAATGGGTGCAAAACAGTTGCACACGCGGAATACTCAGGTTAAACTTGACGAGCCTAGCATATAACAGGTATGGCCTCGGAACACGGAGACCGAAAGGTCGAGCGTGAATCATATAGTAGATATGATCAACATATTGATGTTCACCGTTGAAACTACTCCATCTCACGTGATGATCGGACATGGTGTAGTTGATATGGATCACGTAATCACTTAGAGGATTAGAGGGATGTCTATCTAAGTGGGAGTTCTTTAGTAATAAGATTAATTGAGCTTAAATTTATCATGAACTTAGTCCTGGTAGTATTTTGCAAATTATGTTGTAGATCAATAGCTCGCGTTGTTGCTTTCATATGTTTATTTTGATATGTTCCTAGAGAAAACTGTGTTGAAAGATGTTAGTAGCAATGATGCGGATTGGATTCGTGATCTGAGGTTTATCCTCATTGCTGCACAGAAGAATTATGTCCCTAATGCACCGCTAGGTGACAGACCTATTGCAGGAGCAGACGCAGACGTTATGAACATCTGGCTAGCTCAATATGATAACTACTTGATAGTTTAGTGCACCATGCTTAACGGCTTAGAATCGGGACTTCAAAGACGTTTTGAACGTCATGGACCATATGAGATGTTCTAGGAGTTGAAGTTAATATTTCCAGAAAAACACTCGAGTTGAGAGATATGAAGTCTCCAACAAGTTCTATAGCTAAAAGATGGAGGAGAATCGCTCAACTAGTGAGCATGTGCTCAGATTGTCTGGGTACTTCAATCGCTTGAATCAAGTGGGAGTTAATCTTCCAGATAAGATAGTGATTGAAAGAATTCTCTAGTCACCATCACTAAGTTACTAGAACTTCGTTATGAACTATAGTATGCAAGGGATGACAAAAACGATTCCCAAGCTCTTCGTGATGTTGAAATCGACGAAGGTAGAAATCAAGAAAGAGCATCAAGTGTTGATGGTTGACGAGACCACTAGTTTCAAGAAAAGGGCAAAGGGAAAGAAAGGGAACTTCAAGTAGAATGGCAAACAAGTTGTCACTCCCGTGAAGAAGACCAAAGCTGGACCAAAGCCTGAAACTGAGTGCTTACACTGCAAAGGAAATGGTCACTGGAAGCGGAAATGTCCTGAATATTTGGTGGATAAGAAGGATGGCAAAGTGAACAAGGGTATATTTGATATACAGGTTATTGATGTGTGCCTTACTAGTGTTTATAGTAGCCTCTGAGTATTTGATACTTGTTCGGTTGCTAAGATTAGTAACTCAAAGCAGGAGTTCTGAGAATAAGCAGAGGCTAGTTGAAGGGAAGTGACGATGAGTGTTGGAAGTAGTTCCAAGATTGATATGATCATCATCGCACACTCCCTATACTTTCGGGATTAGTGTTAAACCTAAATAAATGTTATTTAGCATTTGCGTTGAGCATGAATATGATTTGATCATGTTTATTGCAATACAGTTATTCATTTAAAGTTAGAGAATAATTGTTATTCTGTTTACATGAATAAGACCTTCGATGGTCATACACCCAATGAAAATAGTTTGTTGGATCTCGATCGTAGTGATACACATATTCATAATATTGATGCCAAAAGATGCAAAGTTAATAATGATAGTGCAACTTATTTGTGGCACTGCCGTTTGGGTCTTATCGATGTAAAGCGCATGAAGAAACTCCATAGATATGGATTTTCGGAATCACTTGATTATGAATCATTTGATGCTTGCGAACCGTGCCTTTTGGGCAAGATGACTAAAACTCCGTTCTCCGGAACAATGGAACAAGCTACTGACTTATGGGAAATAATACATACCGATGTATGCGATCGAATGAGTGTTGATGCTCGTGGCAAGTATCGTTATTTTCTGACCTTCACAAGATGATTTGAGCAGATATGGGTATATCTACTTGATGAAACATAAGTCTGAAATAGTTGAAAGGTTCAAAGAATTTCAGAGTGAAGTGGAAAAATCATCATAAGAAGAAAATAAAGTTTCTGCGATCTGATCGCGGAGACGAATATTTGAGTTACGAGTTTGGTCTTCAATTAAAACAATGTGGAATAGTTTCACAGCTCACGCCACCTGGAACACCACAACGTTATGGTGTGTCCGAACGTCGTAACCGCACTTTATTGGATATGGTGCGATCTATGATGTCTCTTACTGATTTACCACTATTGTTTTGGGGTTATGCATTAGAGACAGCTGCATTCACGTTAAAAGGGCACCATCTAAATCCGTTAAGACGACACCATATGAACTATGGTTTAGCAAGAAACCCAAGTTGTCGTTTCTTAAAGTTTGGGGCTGTGATGCTTATGTGAAAAAGTTTCATCCTGATAAGCTCAAACCCAAATTGGAGAAGTGCGTCTTCATAGAATACCCAAAAGAAACTGTTGGATACACCTTCTATCACAGATCCGAAGGTAAGATTTTCGTTGCTAAATTCGGATCCTTTCTAGAGAAGGAGTTTCTCTCGAAAGAAGTGAGTGGGAGGAAAGTAGAACTTGATGAGGTAACTGTACCTGCTCCCTTATTGGAAAGTGGTTCATCACAAGAACCGGTTCCTGTGACAACTACACCAATTAGTGAGGAAGCTAATGATATTGATCATTAAACTTCAGATCAAGTTTCTACTGAACCTCGTAGGTCTACCAGAGTAAGATCCGCACCAGAGTGGTACGGTAATCCTATTCTGGAAGTCATGTTACTTGACCATGACGAACCTACGAACTATGAGCAAGCGATGATGAGCCCAGATTCCGCAAAATGGCTAGAGGCCATGAAATCTGAGATGGGATCCATGTATGAGAACAAAGCATGGACTTTGGTTGACTTGCCCGATGATCGGCAAGCCATTGAGAATAAGTGGATCTTTAAGAAGAAAACTGACGCTGATGGTAATGTAACTGTCTATAAAGCTAGACTTGTTGAAAAAAGGTGTTGAATACAATGAGATTTTCTCACTCGTATCGATGCTTAAAAGTCTGTCCGAATCATGTTAGCAATTGCCACATTTTATGAAATTTGGCAAATGGATGTCAAAACTACATTCCTTAATGGATTGATTAAAGAAGAGTTGTATATGATACAACCAGAAGGTTATGTCAATCCTAAAGGTGCTAACAAAATGTGCAAGCTCCAGCGATCCATCTATGGACTAGTGCAAGCATCTCAGAGTTGGAATATACGCTTTGATAAGTTGATCAAAGCATATAGTATTATACAGACTTGCGGTGAAGCCTGTATTTACAAGAAAGTGAGTGGGAGCTCTGTAGCATTTCAGATACTATATGTAGATGACATATTGTTGATCGGAAATGATATAGAATTTCTGGATAGCATAAAGGGATACTTGAATAAATTTTTTTCAATGAAAGACCTCGGTGAAGCTGCTTACACATTGAGCATCAAGATCTAAATAGATAGATCAAGACGCTTGATAAGATTTTTCAATGAGTACATACCTTGATAAATTTTTGAAATAGTTCAAAATAGAACAATCAAAGAAGGAATTCTTGCCTGTGATGCAAAGGTGTGAAGTTGAGTAAGACTCAAGACCCGACCATGGCAGAAAATAGAAAGAGAATGAAAAGTCATTCCCTATGTCTAAGTCATAGGTTCTATAAAGTATGCTATGCTATGTACCAGACCTATTGTATACCTTGCTCTTTATTTTGCAAGGGAGTACAATAGCGATCTAGGAGTAGATCACTGGACATTGGTCAAGAATATCCTTAGTGAGGCCTAAGGAAATATTTCTCGATTATGGAGGTGATAAAAGAGCCCGTCGTAAAGAGTTACAACGGTGCAAGCTTTCACACCGATCCAGATGACTCTAAGTCTCAATCTGGATACATACTGAAAGTGGGCGCAATTAGCTAGAGTAGCTCCGTGCAGAGCATTGTAGACATAGAGTATTTGCAAAATACATGCGGCTCTGAATGTGACAGAACCGTTGACTAAGCTTCTCTCACGAGCAAAACATGATCATACCTTTGTACTCTTTGGGTGTTAATCACATAGCAATGTGAACTAGATTATTGACTCTAGTAAACCCTTTGGGTGTTGGTCACATGAAGATGTGGACTATGGGTGTTAATCATATACAGATATGAATATTGGTATTAAATCACATGGCGATGTGAACTAGATTATTGACTCTAGTGCAATTGGGAGACTGAAGGAAATGTGCCCTAGAGGCAATAATAAAGTTATTATTTATTTCCTTATTTCATGATAAATGTTTATTATTCATGCTAGAATTGTATTAACCGGAAACATAATACATGTGTGAATACATAGACAAACATAGTGTCACTAGTATGCCTCTACTTGACTAGCTCGTGAATCAAAGATGGTTAAGTTTCCTAGCCATAGACATGAGTTGTCATTTGATTAACGGGATCACATCATTAGGAGAATGATGTGATTGACATGACCCATTCCGTTAGCCTAGCACTTGATCGTTTAGTATGTTGCTATTACTTTCTTCATGACTTATACATGTTCCTGTAACTATGAGATTATGCAACTCCCATTTGCCGGAGGAACACTTTGGGTGCTACCAAACGTCACAACTTAACTGGGTGATTATAAAGGAGTACTACAGGTGTCTCCAAAGATACATGTTGGGTTGGCGTATTTTGAAATTAGGTTTTGTCACTCCGATTGTCGGAGAGGTATCTCTGGGCCCTCTCGGTAATGCACATCACTATAAGCCTTGCAAGCAATGTAGCTAATGAGTTAGTTACGGAATGATGCATTACGTAACGAGTAAAGAGACTTGCCGGTAACGAGATTGAACTAGGTATTGGATACCGACGATCGAATCTCGGGCAAGTAACATACCGATGACAAAGGGAACAAAGTATGTTGTTATGCGGTTTGACCGATAAAGATCTTCGTAGAATATGTAGGAGCCAATATGAGCATCCAGGTTCCGCTATTGGTTATTGATCGAGAATAGTTCTAGGTCATGTCTACATAGTTCTCGAACCCGTAGGGTCCGCACGCTTAAGGTTTCGATGATAGTTATATTATGAGTTTATGAGTTTTGATGTACCGAAGGAGTTCGGAGTCCCGGATGAGATCAGGGACATGACGAGGAGTCTAGAAATGGTCGAGATGTGAAGATCGATATATTGGACGACTATATTCGGAGTTCGGAAAGGTTCTGAGTGATTCGGGTATTTTTCGGAGTACCGGAGAGTTACGGGAATTCGCCGGGGAGTATATGGGTCTTATTGGGCCATACGGTAATAGAGGAGAGAGGCCAAAAGGAAGGAGGCCTGCGCCCCCCCCCTTTGGTCCGAATTGGACAAGGGGCGCAGCCCCCTTTTCCTTCTTCCTCTCCCCCTCTTTCCCCTTCTCCTACTCCAACAAGGAAGGAGGGAGTCCTACTCCGGTGGGAGTAGGACTCCCCTTGGCGCGCCCCCTCCTAGGGCCGGCCTCCTCCCCCCTTGCTCCTTTATATACGGGGGTAGGGGGCACCCCATGACACACAAGTTGATCTACGTGATCGTTTCTTAGCCGTGTGCGTTGCCCCCCTCCACCATATTCCACCTCGGTCATATCGTCGTGGAGTTTAGGCAAAGCCCTGCGCCGGTAGAACATCATCATCGTCACCACGCCGTCGTCTTGTGGAACTCATCCCGACACTTTGCTGGATCGAGTCCGGGATCGTCATCGAGCTGAGCGTGTGCTGAACTCGGAGGTGCCGTGACGTTCGGTACTTGGATCGGTCGGATCGTGAAGGCGTCGACTACATCAACAGCGTTGTCATAACGCTTCGCTTCAAGATATCACAGTGCGTGGACAATACTCTCTCCTCTCGTTGCTATGCATCACCATGATCTTGCGTGTGCGTAGGATTTTTTTTGAAATTACTACGTTCCCCAATAACTTGCCCCCCAAGTCAAGTGGGGCGCCCCCCACCACTAGGATTTCCAACCCTAGGCGCAGGGAAGGCCCAAGGGGGGCGCACCAGCCCACCGGGGGCTGGTTCCCTTCCCCACTTCAGCCCATGGGGCCCTCCGGGATAGGTGGCCCCACCCAGTGGACCCCCGGGACCCTTCCAGTGGTCCCGGTACAATACCGGTGACCCCGAAACTTTCCCGATGGCCGAAACTGGACTTCCTATATATAATTCTTCACCTTCGGACCATTCCGAAACTCCTCGTGACATCCGGGGTCTCATCCGGGACTCCGAACAACTTTTGGGTTACCGCATACTAGTATCTCTAGAACCCTAGCGTCACCGAACCTTAAGTGTGTAGACCCTACGGGTTCGGGAGACATGCAGACATGACCGAGACTACTCTCCGGCCAATAACCAACAGCGGGATCTGTATACCCATGTTGGCTCCCACATGTTCCATGATGATCTCATCGAATGAACCATGATGTCGAGGATTCAAGTAATCCCGTATACAGTTCCCTTTGTCAATCGGTACGTTACTTGCCCGAGATTCGATCGTCGGTATTCCAATACCTCGGTCAATCTCGTTACCGGCAAGTCACTTTACTCATACCGTAATGCATGATCCCGCGACCAACCACTTAGTCACTTTGAGCTCATTATTATGATGCATTACCGAGTGGGCCTAGAGATACCTCTCCGTCATACGGAGTGACAAATCCCAGTCTCGATCCGTGTCAACCCAACAGACACTTTTGGAGATACCTGTAGTATACCTTTATAGTCACCCAGTTACGTTGTGACGTTTGGCACACCCAAAGTACTCCTACGGCATCCGGGAGTTACACGATCTCATGGTCTAAGGAAATGATACTTGACATTGGAAAAGCTCTAGCAAACGAACTACACGATCTTGTGCTATGCTTAGGATTGGGTCTTGTCCATCACATCATTCTCCCAATGATGTGATCCTGTTATCAATGACATCCAATGTCCATGGTCAGGAAACCGTGACCATCTATTGATAAACGAGCTAGTCAACTAGAGGCTCACTAGGGACATGTTGTGGTCTATGTATTCACACATGTATTACGATTTCCGGATAACACAATTATAGCATGAATAAAAGACAATTATCATGAACGAGGAAATATAATAATAACCATTTTAATATTGCCTCTAGGGCATATTTCCAACAATGTTCAACATTGAAAACTACTCCATCTCACGTGATGATCGGACATGGTTTAGTTGATTTGGATCACGTATCATTTAGATGACTAGAGGGATGTCTATCTAAGTGGGAGTTCTTAAGTAATATGATTAATTGAACTTAATTTATCATGAACTTAGTCCTGATAGTTTTTGCATATCTATGTTGTAGATAAATGGCCCGTGCTACCATTCCCTTGAATTTTAATGCATTCCTAGAGAAAGCTAAGTTGAAAGATGATGGTAGCAACTACACGGACTGGATCCGTAACTTGAGGATTATCCTCATTGCTGCACAGAAGAATATATTATGTCCTTGATGCACCGCTAGGTGTACCACCTGCCCCAGCAACTGCAGACATTGTGAATGCCTGGCAGTCACGTGTTGATGACTACTCGTTAGGTTAGTGTGCCATGCTTTATGACTTATAATCGGGACTTCAAAGACATTTTGAACATCATGGACCATATGAGATGTTCCAGGAGTTGAAGTTAATATTTCAAGCAAATGCCCGAGTTGAGAGATATGAAGTCTCCAACAAGTTCTATAGCTGCAAGATGGAGGAGAACAGTTCTGTTAGTGAGCACATACTCAGAATGTCTGGGTACCATAATCACTTGACTCAACTGGGATTTAATCTTCCAGATGATTGTGTCATTATTGACAGAGTTCTTCAATCACTGCCACCAAGCTACAAAGGCTTTGTGATGAACTACAATATGCAAGGGATGGAAAAGACTATTCCCGAGCTCTTCGCGATGCTAAAGGCTGCAGAGGTAGAAATCAAGAAGGAGCATCAAGTGTTGATGGTTAACAAGACCACTAGTTTCAAGAAGAAGGGCAAGTGTAAAAAGAAGGGGAACTTTAAGAAGAATGACAAGCAAGTTGTGGAAGAAACCCAAAGCTAGACCTAAGCCTGAAACTAAGTGCTTCTACTGCAAAGGGACTGATTACTGGAAGCGGAACTGCCCCAAGTATTTGGCGGATAAGAAGGATGGCAAAGTGAACAAAGGTATATTTGATATACATGTTATTGATGTGTACCTTACTAATTCTCGTAGTAGTGCCTGGGTATTTGATACTGGTTTGGTTGTGTAACACCCCGGATTCGTTGCGCCAGGTGTCCGCCAGTTATTCGCCTTCGTTGCCATGTCATCTGCTTGCGTGTTGCATTTTCCACGTCATCATCTGCATTTCATATCATGTCATCATGTGCATTTCATTTTGCATACATGTTCGTCTCATGCATCCGAGCCTTTTCCCCGTTGTCCGTTTTGCAATCCGGCACTCCTATGTCCTCCGACGTCTCCCTTCTTATCTTTTCTCTTGTGCGAGTATTAAACTTTCTCGGAATGGCCCGAGGTTTGCCAAGCGGCCTTGGTATATCACCGGTAGACCGCCTGTCAAGTTTCGTGCCATTTGGAGGTCGTTTGATACTCCAACGGTTAACCGGGTAACCGTGAAAGCCTCTTTTGTTGCAGCCCAACACCCCTTCCAAAGTGGCCCAAAACCCACCAAACTCCCCTCCATGCTCTTGGTCGTTCGATCACGATCGCGTGGCCGAAAACCGCTCCTCATTTGGACTCTCCTAGCTCCTCTACCTATAAATATGTGATCCTCTCAAATTCGCGGATATTTTCCCCGAAACCCTAGCTTTCGTCCTCTCCCGCAGCCGGACATGTCCGTCCAGCCGCGGACATGTCCAACCGCCCGTGCCCAATCGCGTGCCGCCCCGTTGCCCGCGCCGCCGCCGGCCGCCCGAGCGAAGCCGCGAGCCAGCGGGGGCCCATGGGCCCATCCGCCATCGGCCGCCGGATCCAGCGCATCGCGCCCGCCGCCCCGCCGCCGGCGTTCCCGCCGACCTCGCCGGGCCCCTCGCGCCGCTCCTCCGGCGACCCTCGCCGCCGCGCCTCGCCGCCGGTCGCCGCGCCTCCGCGCCCGCCGCCGCGCTCCGCGCGCCGCGCCTCACGCGCCCTCGCTCCGTGGCGGCGCCGCAGCATCCGCCGCCGCCGTCCGCCGCCGGCCGCCCTCGCCGCCGCTCCTCGGCGCCTCCCTGCTGACCCCGCCGGAGCCGCGCGCCCTCTCTCGCCGACCTCCTCCGCCCTCGCCGGCGCCTCCTCCGGCGGATTCGTGGCGGGCCGACCGGATCCGCCGCCCTCGCCCCTCTCCGGCGAGATCCCGTGCAACTCCGGCGAAGTTCCGGCGAGAGCCACCTCGCCTCGAAGTCCGTGCAGAAATCTGGAGGTTGCCCCGATTTTCTTCTAAGTCCCTGGATCTTGTCATTTTCATGCCATGTTCATGCCATCGCATCTCTACATCCGTAGCTCCGTTTTGCGTGTATAATATGTCAAATTGTTCGTCTCGACGAGTAAATCATTTCATTCCATTGCATCATTTGCATTTGAGCTCATCTTGATGCCCGAAATGCTGTTGGAAGAAGGCTTCAGATCATTAGTTCCAGAATCTTATCAGCTCGAGCTCTTTTGTCATTTTTGCCATGATTTATGTGTGCATCCTATGAGTATGAGCTTTACATGAATGTTGAAATATGCCATGCCATCTTTCCAGAGGTGTTGACCATGTATTTTTGTGAGTTGTGTGCTGAGTGCATTGAGCTCGTAAAGTAGGGTAGTTGCTGTTGTTGTTTTCCTGGCAGATTCTGTTATATTTTGATGCCATGTTAACATGCTTCCACTAATCATTCTATGCATAATCTGGAGATGCTCTATAAACATGTTTTGATATACATGTCTTGCTCTATCCATTCATATCCTTGGTTGCAATTATAGACTGCTGGAACATGTTCATTTCTTGCTCCAAAGTTGCTTGAAGATGTTTCCTGACAGATTGTTTGCATGAGATTCAATTTTCACGAGGTCGTTGTAGTTGATCCGTGTATGCTATGACCATGCTCTTGCCATGCTTAGCTTCATAAACATGCCTTATTACTGTTGGTTGCCTTGCCATGCCATGTATTGCTCTGTAGTGAGTGGTTCGAGCTCACGAACATGCCTACTAATCGTTGTTTCTGCCATGTTCAAATCTGTAATAAAACTTGCCATGTTTACATGGGTGCCATCATTTCTTAGAGTCCTTTTTGGCTTATGGTCAGTAAGGGTCTTTTGATATATGCTATTAGAAGTTTCATGCCATGCCTTTGTTTGCCATGATAAGTTCCTGTAACATGTTGTTTGATAGCTCTAAACATTGCAACCTGATATTATTTCTGCTAAAGTCTGAAATTGTTATTACTTGCAATATCTCCATGTCATTTTGAGCATGTTCTAGTGATTTCTGGAGATAGCTCAGTGTTCATGTTTTGTTATGCTTTAAGTGTACTTCATGATCATGCCTTTTGTTATTATGTTGGGGTGCTGTAGTATGTTGTTTTGATGCTTGTAAGATGCCTAGAAGCTGTTTTGGTCAGATTGTTGATATGACTTGTATAGTGTGTGTGTGTTGCACCGTTGCTCCGTTTTGAGTGTGCTCTATATGAAACTTGCTTGTTTTTGCATGTAGTTTCATATTATCATGTTGCATCATTGTTTTGGTGTGTTTGCTTGATGTTTGGGTGCATTTTGCATCAATGCCATGCTTAACTTGTTGTGCTCATATCTTCTAGGCCGTAGCTCCGAATCTAATGAACTTTATATGTAACTTGACTAGAATTTCATGTAGATCATCTTGGTGCATCTTAACTTTCTGTTTAACAACTTCAACATAATGTTTATTCAGTTCTGGACCAATTTCGAAATTTGCATATGAGGACTTACCGGAATTGTTATATGTTGTTCCCGGCCTCATTTAAACTTGCCTTGATGTGTGCTCTTGTTTGCAACATCTTTTGCCATGAGTAGCTTCATGTAGCTTGGTCATGCATCATGCTTGTTGTGCATCATGTCTTGTCCATGTGTGGTGTGTTTACTTTGTTGTGTGCTTCTTCTCGATAGTTCCCGTTTCGTTGCGATCGCGAGGATTCGTTCGTCTATGATTGGTTCGGCTTCATCCGTTCATCTTCTTCATGGACTCGTTCTTCTTCCTTGCGGGATCTCAGGCAAGATGACCGCTACCCTGGATCTCACTACTATCATTGCTATGCTAGTTGCCTCGTTCTTTCGCTATGTTGCGCTACCTTTTACCTGTTTGTCCAGCCATCCCATATTGCCATGAACCTCTAACCTTTGACACCGTTCCTATGCAAACCGTTGTTTGGCTATGTTACCGCTTTGCTCAGCCCCTCTTATAGCGTTGCTAGTTGCAGGTGAAGTTGAAGATTGCTCCATGGTGGACATGGTTATGTTGGGATATCACAATATCTCTTATATTATTAATGCATCTATATACTTGGTAAAGGGTGGAAGGCTCGGCCTTATGCCTGGTGTTTTGTTCCACTCTTGCCGCCCTAGTTTCCGTCATACCGGTGTTATGTTCCCGGATTTAGCGTCCCTAACGCGGTCGGGTGATTTATGGGACCCCCTTGACAGTTCGCTTTGAATAAAACTCCTCCAGCAAGGCCCAACATTGGTTTTACCATTTGCCTCACCTATTACCTTTTTTTCCCTTGGGAGTCGCGCATCCCAAGGGTCATCTTTATTTTAGCCCCCCCGGGCCAATGCTTGTCTAAGTGTTGGTCCAAACTAGAGCCACTTGCAGCGCCACCTCGGGGAAACTTGAGGGCTGGTTCTAGTTGTACGTAGTGCTCATCCGGTCGTGGCTCGAGGCGAGATCTGTGCGGCTACTATCGGGATGTCGGCACGCCGGGAGGTCTTGCTGGTCTTGTTTTACCATTGCGAAATGTCTTGATGTACGGGATACCGAGCCTGATCGGAGTGTCTCGGGTGAAGGTCTATTCTTCGATGATCGCGAGAGCTTGTCATGGGCTAAGTTGGGACACCCTGCAGGGTATAAACTTTCGAGAGCCGTGCCCGCGGTTATGTGGCAGATGGGAATTTGTTAATGTCCGGTTGTAGACAACTTGACACCAGATCCGAATTAAAACGCATCAACCGCGTGTGTAGCCGTGATGGTCTCTTCTCGGCGGAGTCCGGGAAGTGAACACGGTTTCTGTGTTATGTTTGACGTAAGTAGGTGTTCAGGATCACCTCTTGATCATTGCTAGCTTCACGACCGTTCCGCTTGTTCTCTTCTCGCTCTTATTTTGCGTTGGTTAGCCACCATATATGCTTAGTCGCTGCTGCAACCTCACGACTTTACCCCTTCCTTTCCCATTAAGCTTTGCTAGTCTTGATACCCATGGTAATGGGATTCTGAGTCCTCGTGGCTCACGGATACTTCAAAACCAGTTTGCGGTGCCTATGTTACCGAAAGCGGTGGCGAACCCAGCTCAAGGAGGAGCTCGATGAAGATCTTGCCCTTTGTGTTGTTTCGTTTCAGTTGATCAGTAGTGGAGCCCAGTTGGGGTCGATCAGGGACCGATTGTCGCATTTGGGGTTCTTCTATTATTTTGGTTCCGTAGTCGGACCTTGATTGTATCTGGATGATGTAATGCTTTATTCATGTAATTGTGTGAAGTGGCGATTGTAAGCCAACTATGTATCTTTTCCCCTTATGTATTAAATGGGTTGTGTGAAGATTACCTCACTTGCGACATTGCTTTCAATGCGGTTATGCCTCTAAGTCGTGCTTCGACACGTGGGAGATATAGCCGCATCGAGGGCGTTTCAGGTTGCTCATATTTGTAACTCGAAGCAGGGACTACGGATTAAACGAAGATTGGCTAAGGACGAGGTGACGATGCGCGCCGGAAATGGTTGCAAGGTCGATGTGGTTGCCGCCGGCACGCTACCTCTACATCCACCTTCGGGATTAGTTTTAGACCTGAATAATTGTTATTTGGTGCCAGCGTTGAGCATGAACATTATATGTGGATCTTGTTTAGTGCGAGACGGTTATTCATTTAAATCAGATACTAATGGTTTTTCTATTTATATGAGTAATATCTTTTATGGTCATGCACCCTTGAAGAGTGGTCTATTTTTGTTGAATCTTAATCGTGATGATACACATATTCATAATTGATGCCAAAAGATGTAAACTTGATAATGATAGTGCAACTTATTTGTGGCACTGCCATTTGGGTCATATCAGTGTAAAGCGCATGAAGAAACTCCATAAAGATGTACTTTTGGAATCAATTGATTATGAATAATTTGATACTTGCGAACCGTGCCTTATGGGCAAGATGACTAAAACTCTGTTCTCCAGAACAATGGAACGAGCTAGTGACTTATTGGAAATAATACATACCGATCTATGTGGTCCGATGAGTGTTGATGCTCGTGGCGGGTATCGTTATTTTCTGACCTTCACAGATGATTTGAGCAGATATGGGTATATCTACTTAATGAAACACAAGTCTGAAACATTTGAAAAGTTCAAAGAATTTCATAGTGAAGTGGAGAATCATCGTAACAAGAAAATAAAGTTTCTATGCTCTGATCGTGGAGGAGAATATTTGAGTTACGAGTTTGGCCTTCATTTAAAACAATGTGGAATAGTTTCACAGCTCATGCCACCTGGAACACCACAGCGTAATGGCGTGTCCGGACGTCGTAACTACACTTTATTGGATATGGTGCGATCTATGATGTCTCTTACCAATTTACCACTATCGTTTTGGGGTTATGCATTAGAGACAACTGCATTCACTTTAAACAGGACACCATCAAAGTCCGTTGAGACGACACCGTATGAACTATGGTCTGACAACAAACCTAAGTCGTCGTTTCTTAAAGTTTGGGGATGCGATGCTTATGTAAAAAGGCTTTAGCCCGATAAGCTCGAACCCAAATCGGAGAAGTGCGTCTTCATAGGATACCCTAAGGAAACAATTGGGTACACCTTCTACCACAAGTCCAAAGGCAAGATTTTTTTGCTAAGAACGGAACCTTTCTAGAGAAGGAGTTTCTCTCGAAAGAAGTGAATGGGAGGAAAGTAGAACTTGATGAGGTAACTGTACTTGCTCTTGATTTGGAAAGTAATTCATCCGAGAAATCTGTTCCTATGATGCCTACACCAACTGGAGAGGAAGCTAATGATAAATATCATGAAACTACAGATCAAGTTGCTACAGAACCTCGTAGGTCTGGCAGAGCACGACCCACACCAGAGTGGTATGGTAATACTGTTCTGGAGGTCATGTTACTTGACCATGACGAACCTACGAACTATGAAGAAGCTATGATAAGCCTAGATTCTGATAAGTGGCTTAAGGCCATGAAATCTAAGATAGGATCCATGTATGAGAACAAAGTGTGGACTTTGGTGGATCTACCCGATGATCGGCGACCCGTAGAGAATAAATGGATTTTCAAGAAGAAGACTAAAGCTGATGGTAATGTTACTGTCTATAAAGCTCAACTTGTTGAAAAGGTTTTCGACAAGTTCAAGGAGTTGACTACAATGAGACTTTCTCACCCGTAGCAATGCTTAAGTCTGTCCGAATCATGTTAGCAATTACTGCATTTTATGATTATGAAATCTGGCAAATGGATGTCAAAACTGCATTCCTTAATGGATTTCTTAAAGAAGAGTTGTATATGATGCATCCAGAAGGTTTTGTCAATCCTAAAGGTGCTAAGAAAGTGTGCAACCTCCAGCGATCCATTTATGAATTGGTGCAAGCATCTCGGAGTTGGAATATACGCTTTGATGAGGTGATCAAAGCATATGGTTTTATACAGACTTTTGGAGAAGCCTGTATTTGCAAGAAAGTGAGTGAGAGCTCTATAACATTTCTAATATTATATGTGGATGACATATTGTTTCCAATCAACAATATGTGGATGACGTATGTTACTCCAAAATTCCACATCATTTCTATTCCGAAATGATGTGGAATTTCGGAATAGCATAAAAGGATACTTGAACAAGAATTTTTCAATGAAAGACCTCAGTGAAGCTACTTATATATTGAGCATCAACATCTATAGAGATAGATCAAGACGCTTGATAGGACTTTCACAAAGCACATACCTTGATAAAGTCTTGAAGAAGTTCAAAATGGATCAGTCAAAGAAAGGGTTCTTGCCTGTGTTACAAGGTGTGAAGTTGAGTCAGACTCAATGCCCGACCACTGCAGAAGATAGAGAGAAAATGGAAGTCATTCCCTATGCCTCAGCCATAGGTTCTATCATGTATGCTATGCTCTGTACCAGACCCGATGTGTGCCTTGCTATAAGTTTAGTAGGGAGGTGCAAAAGTAATCCAGGAATGGATCACCGGACAGCGGTCAAGAATATCCTGAAGTACCTGAAAAGGACTAGAGATTTGTTTCTCGTTTATGGAGGTGACAAAGAGCTTGTCGTAAGTGGTTATGTCAACGCTAGCTTTGACACTGATCCGGATAACTCTAAGTCGCAAACCGGATACGTATTTTTATTGAATGGTGGAGCTGTCAGTTGGTGTAGTTCCAAGCAGAGCGTCGTGGCGGGATCTACGTGTGAAGCGGAGTACATAGCTGCTTCGGAAGCAGCAAATGAAGGAGTCTGGATGAAGGAGTTCATATCCGACCTAGGTGTAATACCTAGTGCATCGGGTCCAATGAAAATCTTTTGTTACAATACTGGACCAATTGCCCTGGCAAAGGAATCTAGATTTCACAAAAAAAATCAAACACATCAAGAGACGCCTCAACTCCAGCCAAGATTTGGTCAAGGAGGGAGACTTAGAGATAAGCAAAATACATATGGATCTGAGTGGTGCAGACCCGTTGACTAAGCCTCTTCCACGAGCAAAACATGATCAGCACCAAGACTCCATGGGTGTTAGATTCATTACAATGTAATCTAGATTATTGACTCCAGTGCAAGTGGGAGACTAAAGGAAATATGCCCTAGAGGCAATAATAAAGTTGTTATTTTATATTTCCTTATTCATGATAAATGTTTATTATTCATGCTAGAACTGTATTAACCAGAAACTTTATGCATGTGTGAATACATAGACAAAACAACGTGTCCCAAGTATGCCTCGATCTATGTCAAATATATATTCCTCCGATTATGAGATTATGCAACTCCCGGACACCGGAGGAATGCCTTGTGTGCTATCAAATGTCACAACATAACTGGGTGATTATAAAGATACTCTACAGGTATCTCTGAAGGTTTTTGTTGGGTTGGCATAGATCGAGATTAGGATTTGTCACTCCAAGTATCGGAGAGGTATCTCTAGACCTCTCGGTAATGCACATCATATGAAGCCTTGCAAGGAATGTGATTAATGAGTTAGTTGCGGGATGATGCACTATGGAACGAGTAAAGAGTCTTGCCGGTAACGAGATTGAACTAGGTATGTAGATATTGACGATCGAATCTCGGGCAAGTAACATACCGATGACAAAGGGAATAACATATGTTGACATTGCGGTTCGACCGATAAAGATCTTCGTAGAATATGTGGGAACCAATATGAGTATCCAGGTTCCGCTATTGGTTATTGACCGGAGAGGTGTCTCGGTCATGTCAACATAGTTCTTGAACCCGTAGGGTCCGTACGCTTAATTTCAACATATGTATTATATGAGTTATGTGTTTTGGTGACCGAAGGTTGTTCGGAGTCCCAGATGAGATCACGGACATGATGAGGAGTCTCGAAATGGTCGAGAGGTAAAGATTGATACATTGGAAGGTTATATTCGAACACTGGAATGGTTCCGGAGAGGTTGGGGTATTTTTCGGAGTACCGAGGGGTTACCGGAACACCCTGAGGAAGTAATGGGCCTTATTGGGCCATAGTGGAGAGGAGGAGGTAGGCCACAAGAGGTGGTGCCCCCCATGGGAGTCCGAATTGGACAAGGGGGAGGGGGCGCGACCCCCCCTTCCTTCTCCCTTTCTCCCTGCACTTCCCTCTTTCCCCCTCCGTTGGAAAGGAAGGGGCGCCGACTAGGACTAGGAGTCCTGGTTGGACTACCCCCACTTGGGCACGCCCTAGGCTGGCCGTCTCCCCTCTCCCTCCTTTATATACGGGGGCAGGGGCACCCCAAAGCACAACCGTTGTTTATTAGCCGTGTGCGGTGCCCCCTCCACCGTTTACTCCTCCGGTCATATTTTCGTAGTGCTTAGGCGAAGCCCTGTGTGGATCACATCACCATCATCGTCACCACGCCTTCGTGCTGACGGAACTCATCGACTCCTTCGTGCCTCTGCTGGATCAAGAGTTTGAGGGACGTCATCGAGCTGAACGTGTGCAGAACTCGGAGGTGTCGTACGTTCGGTACTTGATCGGTTGATTCGAGAAGACGTTTGACTACATCAACCGCGTTAAATTAACGCTTTCACTTTCGGTCTACGAGAGTACATGGACACACTCTCCCCTCTCGTTGCTATGCATCTCCTAGATAGATCTTGCATGAGCGTATATTTTTTTAAATTGCATGCTACGTTTCCCAACAGTCGCCGCCAGCGGTGCACGGGCAGGGCCCGTTGGCCCAAGCCAGCGGCGGCGAGGGGGAGAAGGACGGGGAGGCCCGCCAGCGTCTGGGAGGGGGAGGGGAGCGTTTAACGGGGCTAGGGGTGGGGGGGAGGGGGGGGGCGCTGCGCATTTGTCGGCGGCGGGGTAGAAGCCCTTTCCAACCGCCGACCGACGACGACCCTCCACCACTGAACCAGCGAGCTTGGACCCGCCCCGTGCCATAAGCGTGAGCTCCACCCGCCAGATCGGCATGAAGCTGCTAGTTGCGCCACTCCACTGATGAGCACCGTCGATGGGCTGTGCAGATGCTTCAGATGTCCACTAGTAGAAAACGGAGCTTTAATACCGGTTCATAAGGGCCTTTAATACCGGTTCTGCAACCGGCACTAAAGAGTGGAGACTAAAGGCCCCCCTTTAGTACCGGTTCGGCACGAACCACCACTAAAGGCCCACCACGTGGCGTGAGCTCGCGCCGTGGTATGGGGGACCTTTAATACCGGTTGGGGTTACCAACCGGTACTAAAGGTTTTTTTGAATTTTTTGAAAAAAATTTGATTTTTTTGGTTTTCAATTTTGTGAATTATTTGATGATTTAGTCTCTAATCGCCCCTCTTAACTACTCAAGTGTGGATTACTCACTCCAAATCGTCTAACTTCCCAACCGGTGACCCATCCTCTCACTCCCCCAGCCTGAGCACGCTTAACTTCAAAGTTCTATTCCCCATACTTTCCAAGTCTGCACTTGTTGTTTTCCTGACAAATGTAAGCTATAAATCCTATTAACCCTCAGTAGTTTAGCTTGAGTATTAGGTCACACATTTCACTGTTTGAGTTTGAAACTATTATTCTAAAAAACAGTAATTATTTAGTAACACTAATATTTCTTAAATAAGTTTGACCATAGTTTGACCAGATTCGACCAAAATTCAAAAAAAAAATGAAATAATTATTTAGTAACATTAATATTCTTGAATAAGTATGTAGTAACATTAATACTTCTTGAATAAGTAGTTTGACCATAGTTTGACAAGATTTAACCAAAATTAAAAAAACTTAAATTTGAGCATATCTTTTTCTCCTTTTGGAATTTGAGGATTCTAAAAAATTGCAAACACGCAGTAGGCTGTCAAAATCGGATGCGGATTTTTGTGCTGAATTTTTTGATATATTATACGTTTTTTCCCGACATCGTATGCAAAAGTTATAGCCGTTTTACATTTTCCCTACACTTTTGCAAAACATGTCCAAATTTAAGTTTTTTAATTTTCCTAACTAGTAGATGTAGTTAACTACATCTCGAAGAATTTTATTTTTTGAATTTTTTATCAGTTTTTTTTGTATTTTTCAAAACTGAAATGGCGATATAAGGGGGGGGGGTAGAGATTGAAAATTGCCCTTTAGTACCGGTCTGTGCCACGAACCGGTACTATAGGTCAAACACTTTAGTACCGGTTCGTGGCATGAACCGGTACTAAAGGTTAGCCCTTTAGTACCGGTTTGTGCCACGAACCGGTACTAAAGGTGATCGCGGGGCCCCGGCCTGACGCTAGCGTGCCACCACCCCTTTAGTACTGGTTTGTGGCACGAACTGGTACTAAATGTTCAAAACGAACCGGCATTAATGCATAGCCATTCGAACCGGCACTAATGGTACCATTAGTACCGGACCAAAATCGAGCCGGCACTAATGTGTCTCACATTAGGTCATTTTTCGTCAGTTATTTGTTGTATTTGCGGATGAGGAGGACAGACGATGTATACATGACAGCGATGTAATGCAGTCATTTGTATTTGTTGCGTTTACCCAGACAACAACGGCAATGCGTGCTGTGCTTCAGGCTTTCTTCAAAAATATTAAAAATTGAGATCCCATGTTTGTTCAAACAACAATCATTTGTGAATGAAAAAGTAACAGTCTTGCTAAGTCTTAGTTGACTGAGACTTTGTTAAGTCTTGGTTGATACTATATCTGTGAGATATCACATTGAGATCCGTGTAATTTTTTTTCTTCAGTTTTTTCTTTTTCTCTTTAACATGTTATGTCACTTGGTTGAGACTTGGATAAATCTCAGTTGGCCGAGACCTGGCCACACCCTTTATACTTATCATATTGGAATATTTGACTCAAAAGAGAACCCAACTCTGCAACGGCGACCGGTTTTGTTCCGTGTGTCATCAAAATAGAAAGGGAAAGGAAAACCGGATGCTTATACCGCGATGGCCCACAGCACCCCGTAGGGGGATCAAATGGAGGCCCAATACCAACACCAAGAGTTAAGTGTCCAATGTTTTTGTTGTTGTTGTTGTTGTTGTTGTTGTTGTTGTTGTTGTCGGGGGTTCCGAGCTTCTTGGCGGCGTAGTAGTACGGAGACTTGTAAGGCTCTGGCCACGACGTTGTCTATACTAATGGCGCGCCCATCTGCCGGCGTTCGCCACGGCCATGCCGACCGCCTCATCCTCCACGACCCCCGCGCCCATTGTCACCACCAGACCCAATGACGACCAACCGCTTTTTGAGCTTCTCCTCCTTTGCGGCCTTTGCTTTGACGCGACGGTTTTGCTGCGTCTCCGAGCCGATCTTCTGGACGAGCATGATGCTCGGATCCTCTGGCACATCTGTCGACTCTATCTCCGACATGTTCAAATGTGAGATGGGCCTAGAGCTCATATGACAATTTCAGATTTGATCTCTAAGGGCCCATGTAGGTGGCATGACAAGGTGGTGGGAAGTTTAGTCCCACCATGCTAGTGGAAGGAAAGTTGGAGTGGTTTATAAGGGTGGCTCTTCTACATGCTATTGGAGCTTGAGAAGATAAGAGACCCTCGTGCGCTCCTCCTCCGCCGCCCGCCTCGCCACACCTCGCCTCGCCTCGTCACGACGGGCCGCGCCGCGGGTTGCGGGAATGAGCCGAGCCGAGCTCACACCTATGCGCTTATTTTTGCCAGTCACTAACGGAGAGGTTCTGACAGCAGGGCCACGATCTGAGACGTCGGATCGTGGGCTATCACGGACTCGGACGTGGGTTTGTCAAGCCCACGTCTCTCCACGCGGCTGCATCTATATAAGTGTGCTGTGTCTCCTAACCCTAGCCGCCACGAACAAATCACATCTGCTCACGTGCACGCCCACTGTCGTTCCTTTGCTGCTGCAGCCGCCGATGACTCCATCCCGTCCGCCGCGTACACGGTCGACGGGAGAGCAGGTCTTCGAAACCACGCCCTTCTGGTTCCTGTATGGGGTGAGGGGCGAATAGGTTTTTGGGCAGCAATTACGCGACTGCTCGCTTCTGATCGTCTACCTCCTCTACGTCCGCGTCGCCTTCGTCATCACCATGTCCACCGACCCTGACCGTGCCGCTGCCAAGAAAGCTGAAGCCAACAAGAAGGCCGCCGAGGACGCCGCTGCTGCCACCAAAGCTGTGGCTTCTGCATGGCCTACTGGAGGGTATAACTCGTTTATCCCGCTCCTACTGTTTTCTGTTTTAGCCATACTAGCGTTATACGTAGATCTTTCTGCAATTAGCGTAGTATGTGCTTGCTTGACTGAGTATCAGTATGCGTTTATTTCTGTCAATGCCATGCTAGTAATTTACTCATGGATTAATTTAGTCGAGAAATTGCCTATTTACTCAACAATCCAAAAACCTATTATGTGTAGGAATTTTTCGGCAAGTGGCTTTGCCGCAAGACCAAACCGGATAAGTTTACCGGTACATATTTTAAGCATTGGCAGACAAAGACCACTTTATGGCTCACAGCTATGAACGTGTTCTGGGTCAGCAGTGTGTCCACGGGAACGATTGCTCCAGAACAGGAGAAGGCGTTCAGGGAGGCAACCACTGTGTCTCTCGGAGCAGTTCTTAGTGTGATCGGAGATAAACTGGTCGACGCATATTTACATGTGCATGTCGCCAAGGACTTGTGGGAGGCGCTCGAATCTAAGTTCGGGGCCGCCGATGTAGGGAGCGAGATGTATATTATAGAGCAGTTCCACGATTACAAGATGGTTGAGAACCGTCTGTCTTGGAGCGAGCTCATGAGATAATATGCATTGTTAAGGAGCTTGAGCTTCTGAAGTGCGAGTTACCAGGCAAGTTTGTCGTGGGCTGCATAATCGCTAAGCTCCCCAATTCCTGGAGGAACTTTGCCACCACTCTGAAACATCAGAGGCGTGAATTCTCTGTGGAGGATGTCATTGGCCATCTGAGTGTTGAGCAGAATTCGAGGGCAAAGGACTCGCACGGAGAAGGGGCCGAAGGGACTTCTGTCGCCAACATGATGAACCAGAAGAACTTCAACTCCCACAAGCCCAAGGGAAAGAATGGTGTCCAACACAATACCGACTTTAAGAAGAAGGGTAAGAAGACCTTCAAGAAGAACAAGAAGGATGAGGGCTGCTTTACTTGTGGTTCGGTTGAACATTGGGCCAACAAGTGCCCAAACAAGTATAAGAAGCCAGGACAGGACTCCAAGTCTTCAACATGATTGTGTGCAACAATGAGAATGGTGCATCTGGGTACGGTAATTTATTTACTGTTTTTTCAGTGTTCCAGCCTACCGATTGGTGGGTGGACACAGGTGCAAGTGTTCATGTGTGTGCTGACATTTCATTGTTCACTTCTTACCAGGTCACAGGTCACGGGTCCATATTGATGGGGAATGGTGCGAGTGCTTTTGTTCATGGTGTTGGCACGGTCGATCTGAAGTTTACTTCGGGAAGGATCATGCAGCTGAAGAACGTGCAGCATGTCCCCGCCATCAAGAAGAACCTCGTTAGTGGCTCCCTACTATGTAGAGAAGGGTTTAAGTTGGTTTTCGAGTCTAATAAATTAGTTGTCACGAAATATGGACTCTTTGTTGGAAAAGGTTATGAGAGCGGAGGGATGTTCCGCCTTTCCCTCGCAGATTTTTGTAATAAAGTCGTGAACCATATTCATTAGAATGTTAATGAATCTGAAGTTTGGCATTCACATCTTTGTCACATTAGTTTCGGTGTTATGACGCGGCTAGCCAAGTTGGATTTAATCCCGAGTTTCACTTTAGCCAAAGGTTCTAAGTGCCTATCATGTGTGCAAGCTAAGCAACCTCGCAAGCCTCACAAGGCTGCGGAGGAGAGACACTTGGCACCGTTAGAACTCATACAGTCTGATCTTTGTGAGATGAATGGCGTGTTGACTAAAGGTGGAAAGAAGTACTTCATGACATTGATTGATGATTCCACTAGATTTCTCTGTATATCTGTTAAATACTAAAGATGAGGCTCTACACTACTTTAAAATCTATAAGGCAGAAGTTGAGAATCAACTTGAAAAGAAAATTAAACGAATCCGGTCAGATCGCGGTGGAGAGTACTTCTCAAGTGAGTTTGATTCCTTCTGTGCGGAACACGGCATTATTCATGAGATGACGTCTCCCTATTCTCCCCAGTCAAACGGGGTTGCC
Source organism: Aegilops speltoides (assembly GCA_021437245.1). Lineage (NCBI taxonomy): Eukaryota > Viridiplantae > Streptophyta > Magnoliopsida > Poales > Poaceae > Aegilops > Aegilops speltoides. Next base: position 409,820,149 of record CM038145.1, on the reverse strand, counting down.
AAGCGGAAAAACCGTACTCTAACTAATCTGGTTAACGCCATGTTAGATACATCGGGTTTATCCAAGGCATGGTGGGGGGAGGCTATATTGACGGCATGTCATGTCCTGAATAAAGTTCTGACAAAGGATAATGAGATCACTCCCTATGAGAAATGGGCAAAGAGAAGGACAACACTCTCGTACTTGCGTACTTGGGGCTGTCTCGCGAAAGTCAATGTGCCGATCCCCAAAAAGCGTAAGCTTGGACCCAAGACTGTGGACTGCGTTAATTTGGGCTACGCTCAGAACGGCGTTGGCTATAGATTTCTAGTAGTGAAATCTGAGGTACCTGACCAGAAGGTCGATACAGTTATGGAGTCTAAGGATGCTACCTTCTTTGAGGATATTTCTGTAGGGTAACGCAGCAGAAAACAAAAAAATTCCGACCTACGCACCAGCCCAGGACCACTATGGAGATTACATACATGGTTTGATCTTTTTCGTTACCGACTCGTAACGCAGCGGGAAGTAGAGTCGATGACGAACCGCGGTGCAGATCCCCGCAGCTAGGATTTACAACCTCCCAACCGTGGGGATGTATACCCTCATCTGCTCCTCAGACACCCCTCCGAGAGGCGGTCGAACAGCCCCCCGGACGGTGTCACGGACAACCCTTCGGGAGGACCTTCGGGAGGACCTTCAAAACTTGGACGGTCACACGGACAGCCCTTCGGGAGGCACTCACGAACTAAGACCGAAACTACGATCTCTCTACAGCGTTGCACACATACGGTGTCATCTATCCAGCAGGGCTTCACCGTCCAGAACTAGTTCCTGCCGAAACCCAGACAGCCTTTCGGCTCTACGAAACTATTTCGTGGGGAGGGAGAGAGAAGCCAGATCATTGCATGGCACTTGTATGTGAGAAAGTATGAAGGTTTGGGCAGCCCCTCACCTCCTATTTATAGGAAAACCAAGGGGTAGTGTGCCTCCACAAATACCCAAAGTGCCCATGCTTTATGTCATACATAAGGGCAAAATGGGGAGGCAAGTGGAGCACCAAATGGTGGAAGGAAGCCTCATGGGGGGGGGCCCAATGCCACCAACGAAATTGGAAGCCCTCTTGGGTGGCTCCACCACCTTCCTATCCATCCATGTCATCCCAAAAGATCTTGGGACAAAGCCCAAAGTAATGGCACTAGTAGAAAACCACCAATCAATCCCGGTTCGCAAGGGCCTTTAGTCCCGGTTCGGGAACCGGGACTAATGGGTCGTTACTAATACCTCAACCCATTAGTCCCGGTTCAAACACGAACCGGGACCAATGAGCCTCCACGTGGCCTCAGGCGCCGAGCCCGGTCGGGGGCCTTTGGTCCCGGTTGGTGGCTCAACCGGGACCAAAAGGCGCCCACGTGTCTGCATTCCAAATGGCCTGGTTTTTGTTTTTTTTGAAAGGAGGGGGTTGGGGGTTTTGGGGGTTTTGGGGGTTAATTTAGGTGTTTCTGTTAGCTAGCTAATTAATAGAGAGAAGTGTCCTCTCTTAATTATGTCCGTGCTTGCTCGACGCCACGTAGTATATATACATAAGTGATCGAGAGAACCATTCAATCTGAAGTTAGTCATGCATACCGAGAGAAGTGATCGATCGACCTCTCCTTCTACGAGAGATTGGTCGAACAACAAGTTTCTTGGCTACATACATGTACAATCTATATAAGATCTCTTAATTACAAACCACTAGCATTTGAATTCAAGTTCCACATGGTATTCTCCGCTTTCTCGATGACGTGTTCAAGAAAGAATCCCGCCAATTCCTCTTGAATTGCTTTCATGCGATCAGTGGTAGGAGTTCATCCGCATCTGCCATGTCTAATTAATTTGAAGAAGGGGTTAATTAATACATATATATGAATGAAACTCAACAGAAATGATGGTGTAATAAAATGAAATTGCGAATATTATTGCTTACGCACTTCATATTGTCTTCTAGAGTAGCCCGCTTGTTTTTCAATGTCGCATTGTGGATGAACTCGCACACGTAGTATCCATGTAAATCATTCCTTCCTCCTGCCACAAGCACTTTACGAGAAATAGAGGTCAATCAAACTGATAATGAAGCATTATATAAATGGCATTGATGAAAGTATAGCTATAGAATCAACGGAGATGCGCCCAAGTACTTACTTTCGGGTATGTATATCGCAGCTCCTTGGCAGTCCCGAGCTTGTGCGGTGAACTGTTTCCAAACCCTGCAAGACAAAGAAAATATTTGTTATTACTTGAGATATCAGGAAATGAACAAAAGTTGCCGATATGGTGCGATAATGATCGATTGAACTTACTTGTCGAGCATTTCGGTCATGTCCGCATAGGTCTTTGGGATCTTTCCGTCTGCGAGTCTAAGGCGGTTACTAGTCCACGCTCAAGCTTAATCTCCGAAGAATATAGTGGAACCTGCACGCATGCATAACTCATCAATTACATTAACCTCGCTCGAGTAATAAGGAAAACCGAATATGCACACGACAAGAACACTCACGGGCCGTGGTAAGGAAAGAGTATGGTATCTTTGTTTTGATTTTTGATCAATGATTGTAGCAAGTTGTCCTCGGCCTCTTCGGCGTGCTTTTCAACCAGAAAAACATCTATGATATTTGTGTTAATGAACCCAATATCATAGATTTCATTTTTTTTGCACTCGACGATCTTCAATCTGCATAATATATTGAGGATAATTAATTATAAATACATGCAATGAAAGAGCCGAGCTATATATAAAGACTAATGATGAAATAGTACTTACAGGCAGTAGCAAAAGACCATTAATTTATCGAGGGCCTTTTGATTGAAGAACTCGAAGAACTCCTCAAATGGGATAGACAACAGATCATTTGAAACGAGGTCGTGCTCCTCTTTAATATTCAGATACAAAGTGTTCGTCCCCTCAGACTCTCTGCAGGTTTTCATGTACCAACTGTGGAATCTTCGCATCATTGTTGTCGAGACTTTTCATCTTTGACGAGAGGCTTCCGTATCAGATCTGAATAAGTCCACCTCCATGAAATCAGGAAGTGCATCGTCGGCGGGTAATCTTCAAGATTGCCATAACCGCCACCGCCCCGGAGGATTAGACACATTCAGCGGGGGCACGATTGCTGTGCTTGTTCGCCGAGCTGGGCAATTTTTCCCCTTTGCCCGTTGTTCTTTTAACCTTTTATCGCTGATAGTAGTTCCCACCGCTTGGCTTGGAGATATGTCTGCTCAAGAATGCGCTCATAGTTGGTTCTCGGTGGAGACTTTGGTGGTTTCCTCGGGGCATTGAGAGTGCGCTTTGCTTTCACCGGATCGACCTTCTCCTCCGGAGGTGGATGTATCTTTGCTTTAACCCCTTCAAAGAACTCATTCACTTGGGTGCTGCGATCGATCGTTTTCCTCCTTGCTCCTCTCATACGGTAACTTTCTCTGGGCTTTAGAGGTGGACCGATCTGATTGCCTCTCTCTTCTTGTGCTGCTAGGCCGGAGCAGACGGAGGCGGCAAGGCGTCTGTCTTCCTTCGTGCTTGCTTACAAGGCGGAGGAGAAGGACTACGACAGCGTCGGAGCAGCCGGGCGGGCGGGTCTCTTCCGCCCTTGCTGGCGAGGCGGAGAAGGAGGAGGCGGAGTGCCGCCACGCGCCGGAGAAGGGGCGGAGTGCCGCCACGCGTGCCCCGATCTTCACTCACGGAGGAGGAGGCGGTGGAGGAGGCGGAGTGCCGCCATGCGTGCCTCGATCGTCACTCACGGAGGAGGAGGCGGTGGAGGAGGCGGAGTGCCTGACTCGCCGGATGAGGAGGAGGAGGCGGAGGCGTCCATTCGAGAAGGTCGATGAGCTCCTTCCGCCATAGGCATGGAGTCTTGAGCAGTAACCCAGCCTAGTCTCCCCTTCACCGGTAGGGTGCTCAAGCCGAGGTCCTCAAATCCTCCGTTATTTCATCAACCATCACCTTAGCAAATCCTTCCGAATCGGTGGCGGTGATAAGTTGTGCCGGGTCCACTAGGATAAACTTGGCCAACAGCCGCCTTGACCTTCAAATTCATGCATCGCGCCATAATGTGGCAATTTTGAGACTCCGTGATACCATCCACGGATAGCTGGCAGAGCCGTCAAGACATGCTCCGGCTGAAGCAGCTCGGTGGAAGCAACGCTGCTTCTGCGCTGAGATGGCGGGTAGCCGGGGAAGCTTCGCATGTCGTTTGTTGCGATCTGCCGCTTTCCCTCTTCTCGATCCTCTAGCCCCATTACCCTTCCAAGCAGCGCTGCATTTGGTCATGCTCCACTTTCTTCCTCCTCTCGTGGGTTTTGTAACCCCTGCGTCCGGAAAACCAACCTTCCACGGAAGCGAGCCCTGGCGTGCCTCGTGTCCGTCCGGGGTGCTCGGGATTCCCAAGGGCCATTGTGAGCTCGTCCTTCTCCTGTTTGGAAGGAGCGTCCCTCGCTGCGCAAGCATCAATATATTGTCGAAGTTTCTTGACTGGTGTTTGCAGTTGCTCGTTAGTCCATCGACATCGCCTCATTCTGAGGTCCAAGGTTCCGCCAGCCCGAAGAACCAAGTCCGCAACGGTGCGCCAGCAGATCGTCTCGGTTCGATCCCTTTTCAAGCGAGATCATGCTCAGCCTTGGACCACTTAGGCGGGCTTTGAGGTAGCCACCGACCTGCGTGCGATGGTGAAGCGTCTTCTTCGCAGCATTTTTCTTGTTTGTCTCCGACATCTTCTTACTCTTTTCCGATGTCATGTGGGCCACAAATGCGGGCGATGATCTTTGATCTTCTCATATTTGCCGATGAATTCTGGTGTCTCTTTTTCTTGACAAACTGGTTCAGCTCTTTCCTCCACCTCCTCATTAGGCCAGCCATCTTCTTAAGAGCACAAGACTTGATTAATTGCTCTTTAACTGCTTCTCCGGATCCTCCTCTGGCGGTAGGGTGAAATTTGCCTTCACTCATTCCAAAGATCTTCTTTCGCATATCATTGACATAAGACACCTCAGCGTCTTCATCCTTAGCGAGCTTATACCATTCTTTGGATCTTGATCGGGATCTGTCCCTAACAAGAACCCCGTGACCGAGCGAAAATGCCTTCTTTGTCCGGTTGGGTTCAATCGGTTCGCCGTCGGGCGCGATTTCTATGATCTCAAACTTTTCATCCGAGCTCAACTTTTTCTTCGGGCCTCGTCTCCGTACCAAAGTTGTGCTCGATCCGGAGGGCTAGAAATTATAAGGAAGAAAGACGCGATTACTTAATATGTGTACATATACCAAAACAATGGATGCATCAATTAACTTGTCAAGACGGGCTTAACTAATATATATATACCTGGCGGACTCGGTTCGGTGACTCGGCTCAACACGGTCTCCTTCGTCTTGTACCTCCATTGTGTCACGGAGCCATCATGAACATAGTCCTCCTCTTGTACCGGCACTAATGAGTGAAGCCATCATAATCATAGCCCTCTTCTTCATCCATCGACCAATGGTGTCGATGAGAAATGACTTAACATCATCACTTCCATTTGCGATTATTTCCCCAACATCGCTTCGCTTTCTTCGCTCGGGAGTGCTCCATAGTTTTCGCAAATATTGACAACATGTCAATTATTATTCAACATCGTTTTCTCTCTAGGGTTTGGGTGTCCTCGAGAGTTTTGGTCGGCGAGAGGGCGAGGGGGTGCTGCAGTTGTATCTAGAGGGGTTAATTATATCGACAACCACGCGACATACATATACATATCGGGAGGGGTATCGGTACCACCCCTCGTGTTTAAGTTTCTTTTTCTCCTTTCCTTTCTTTCTTCTTCTCCTCTTCTTTTCTTCTTCTCCCTCGAGAAAGGAAAATAATTAAGGAAAAGGAAGAAAGAGGAAGAAGGAAGAAGGAAGAAGAAGAAGAAGTAAAGAAGAAAAAAAGAGGAGAAGAAGAAAGGAATAGAGGAGAAGAAGAAAAATAGAATTTCTCCTTTCTCCTCTATTCCTTTCTTCTTCTCCTCTTCTTCTTCTTTTTCCTCTTCTTATTTATTTCTCCTCTTCTTCCTCTCCTCTTTTCTCCTTTCTTCCTCTTCTTATTTTCCTTTTCCTCTCATTCTTTTAGTATTGCTTGTTTTAAAAAAATGTTCAAATAGAAAATTCCAAAAAAACAAAGGTTTTGCCTAATGCATTGTTCATATGAATATACCAACATTTGCATATTCTACAATAATTAATATCAACAAAAAAATCTGTGAACAGAAAAAAAATGAACTTTTCTAAAATCTATCTTTTGCATATATATAGCCACATATGAACAGAGCATATATACATACACATATATGAACAGAAAAAAACTAATAAAATGAAACATATACATAACATATATGAACATATATACATACACATACACATATATGCATTATATGAACAGAAAAAAAACTAATAAAATGAAACATATACATAACATATATGAACATATACATACACATACACATATATGCATTATATGAACAGAAAAAAAACTAATAAAATGAAACATATACATAACATATATGAACATATACATACACATACACATATATGCATTATATGAATAGAAAAAAACTAAAATAATAAAATGAAAAAAAAGAGCCTGGCGGTGCGGGCGTGGTGGCTCACAGTGTGGCGGAGCGCTGGGCGGGCGACGGCGACGGCGACGGCGATGGGGCGGGGGCTGGGGACGGCGACAGCGGCGGAGTTCTCGGCGGCGACAGGCAGAGCTGGCGGCGATAACGGCGAAGCGCTGGCTCGGGGAGGACGGCGACGACAACGGCAAGGCGCGGCGGCGGCGGCGGCGGCGGCGGGAGCGGCGGCGGCGGCGGGCAGCTGGGGCGGCGCGTCGATCGTTCGGCGTCGTCGAAGCAATGTGGCGATGAACGCAAAAGCGCAAAGTGCCACTTATATAGGCATGATGGTCGGTTGGTGGCACCAACCGTGACTAATGCAACCTTTAGTCGGTTGGAGCCACCAACGGGACCAAAGCCTCAATTCGCAGCCCAAAGGCGGAAGCTGCCGCCTTTGGTCCCGGTTGGTGGCTACGGGACTAAAGCCTCTTTAGTCCGGTTGGTGCCACCAACGGGACCAAAGGCCTCTTTTGCCTGCGTCGGGGCCAAAGTTTAATCCCACTCGCTAGTTGAGAGGGGCGCGATGGTTTATAAGCCCCACCGCGCTCCCTCTTGAACTCCTTTGAACTGCATGCTTATGGGCCTACTTGCTCCTTCGTTGCTGTTGGACCTTCGGGCCTTCAAGGGCTGAATCCTAGCCCAAATAGGGATACCGGTCGTATTCAAAGCGTGGCGGCCCAAGAGGTGGCATTTTTTTTCTTGCTTTATTTAATTTATTTTGTTTCTACTTACAACAAAATACTTATTGTTGTTTTTTGTTTTGTTTTCTGCATTATTTATTTTCTTTTGTTTTTGCTCTATTTTTAAATCTTTTGCTTCTAGTTTTAGGAAAATTATAAACTTTCTGTTAGTGCCATTACTAATTTTCAAATTTGAAAACACTTTTTTTTGTTTTCTTTCTTGCTTTATTTAATTTATTTTGTTTCTACTTACAACAAAATACTTATTGTTGTTTTTTGTTTTGTTTTCTGCATTATTTATTTTCTTTTGTTTTTGCTCTATTTTTAAATCTTTTTGCTTCTAGTTTTAGGAAATTATAAACTTTCTGTTAGTGCCATCACTAATTTTCAAATTTGAAAACACTTTTTTTTTGTTTTCTTTCTTGCTTTATTTAATTTATTTTGTTTCTACTTACAACAAAATACTTATTGTTGTTTTTTTGTTTTGTTTTCTGCATTATTTATTTCTTTTGTTTTTGCTCTATTTTTAAATCTTTTTGCTTCTAGTTTTAGGAAAATTATAAACTTTCTGTTAGTGCCATTACTAATTTTCAAATTTGAAAACACTTTTTTTTGTTTTCTTTCTTGCTTTATTTAATTTATTTTGTTTCTACTTACAACAAAATACTTATTGTTGTTTTTTTGTTTTGTTTTCTGCATTATTTATTTTCTTTTGTTTTTTGCTCTATTTTTAAATCTTTTTGCTTCTAGTTTTAGGAAAATTATAAACTTTCTGTTAGTGCCATTACTAATTTTCAAATTTGAAAACACTTTTTTTGTTTTCTTTCTTGCTTTATTTAATTTATTTTGTTTCTACTTACAACAAAATACTTATTGTTGCTATTTTTAATTATTACGAGGGCGAACCATAAGACATTTCAAATGAACTCTGAAAAAGTTGAAAGTTGGCATGGTATCATAAATTGACCCACACATAGCATGTGCATGTACAAAACGAACAATTGTATCATACTCATCGGTTACAATATAATGGTATCATAAGCGAACAATAGTTATGGAGAAAGTCTTCACTTTTTCTTCGCTTGTGTCATTTGCTTATTGCGCCGTAACCATGGATAATCTTCATCGTTTATCGGGATCTGGGGTCAGCCTTGACTTTAAAGGAGGAATTTCATGAAACTTTTCATAATCTTGAGACATGTCCATCTTGTCCTCCACTCCCACGATGTCCCTTTTTCCCGAAAGAACTATGTGGCGCTTTGGCTCATCGTATGATGTATTTGCTTCCTTATCTTTTCTCTTTCTCGGTCTCATGGACATGTCCTTCACATAGATAACCTGTGCCACATCATTGGCTAGGACGAACGGTTCGTCGGTGTACCCAAGATTTTTCAGATCCTTTGTTGTCATTCCGCATCGTGGGTCTACCTGCACCCGCCTCTGACAGATTGACCCATTTGCACTTAAACAAAGGGACCTTAAAATCATGTCCGTAGTCAAGTTCCCATATGTCCACTATGTAACCATAATATGTGTCCTTTCCACTCTCGGTTGTTGCATCAAAGCGACACCGCTGTTTTGGTTGGTGCTCTTTTGATCTTGGTCAATCGTGTAAAATGTATTCCCATTTATCTCAGTATCCTTTCCAAATCAATACGGTCAAAGATGGTCCCTGGATAACAAGTACAGCTCCTCACAAACAGTCTTGTCACCTCGATACATGCTTCCAACCAACTGCTGAAAGTCTGATGTGTTCACATGTAATCCATCGTCGACCGCTCCGGGTGTTTGAAGCGCAGATCGTTCTTGTGTTCATCGACATACGGGTCACCAAGGTAGAGTTTCAGTAGAAGCTGTGTAGTGGGCTTGAGACCAAGAATATCCGTCCTCGCATATTATTGAGTCCTTTCCAAGCGTGCCTTTTCGGTCAGTCTCCCCTCATACCGCGATTTAGGGAGACCTATCTTCTTAAGGCCAGGAATGAAGTCAACACAAAACCCGATGACATCCTCTCGTTTGATGGCCCATGGAGATGCTTCCTTCGGCCTAGCGATTACGGACATATTTCTTTAGGACTCCATGAACCTCTCAAAGGGGTACATATTGTGTAGAAATACGGGCCCGAATGACAATCTCGTCAACTAGATGAACAAGAACGCGTCATGATATTGAAGAAGGATGGTGGGAACACCAGCTCAAACCGACAAGACATTGCACCACATCACTCCTTAGCCTTGGTATGGTTTCGGATCGATCACCTTACGAGATATTGCATTGAGGAATGCACATAGCTTCACAATGGCTAATCGGACGTTTTCGGTAGAAGCCCCTCAATGCAACGGAAGCGATTGCGTCATAATCACGTGGCGATCATGAGACTTTAGGTTCGAAACTTTTCTCCGCCATATTTATTATTCCTTTTATATTCGACGAGAAGCGGTCGGGACCTTCATACTAAGCAGGCATTCAAAGAAGATTTCCTTCTCTTCTTTGGTAAGAGCATAGTGGCAGGACCTTCATCTCGCTTTGGAGGCATGCCGTCTTTTTCGTGCAAACGTTGCAGGTCCTCTCGTGCCTCATTGTATCTTTTGTCTTCCCATACACGCCCAAGAAGCCTAGCAGGTTCACGCAAAGGTTCTTCGTCACGTGCATCACGTCGATCAAGAGCGGACCTCTAGGTCTTTCCAAAGAGGGTAGGTCCCAAAATATAGATTTCTTCTTCCACATGGGTGCGTGTCCTCGGCGTCACTCGGAACAGCTAGTCCGCGGGACCCTTTCCAAAGATTACGTGTAAATCATTGACCATAGCAAGTACGTGATCACCGATACGCATGGCGGGCTTCTTCCGGTGATCTGCCTCGCCTTTGAAATGCTTGCCTTTCTTTCGACATTGATGGTTGGTCGGAAGAAATCGGCGATGGCCCATGTACACATTCTTCCCGCAGCTTGCGGTATATACTATCGGTGTCAATTAAACAAAGTGCGTGCATGCGTGGTATCCCTTGTTTGTCCGTCTCCGAAGGTTCTTGAGAGCGGGCCAATCGTTGATGGTCACGAACAGCAACGCCTTTAGGTTAAATTCCTCTGTTTGTGCTCATCCCACGACGTACACCGTTTCCATTCCACAGCTGTAAAAGTTCTTCAACTAATGGCCTTAGGTACACATCAATGTCATTGCCGGGTTGCTTAGGGCCTTGGATGAGAACGGCATCATAATGAACTTCCGCTTCATGCACATCCAAGGAGGAAGGTTATACATACATAGAGTCACGGGCAGTCTGTGATTGCTGCTCTGCTCCCGAAAGGATTAATGCCATCCGCGCTTAAAGCAAACCATACGTTCCTTGGCTCACTTGCAAACTCATCCCAAGTATTTCTCTCGATTTTTCTCCATCTGCGACCCGTCGTGGGTGCTCTCAACTTCCGTCTTTCTTACGGTCCTCACTGTGCCATCGCATCAACTTGGCATGCTCTCCGTTTCGAACAGACGTTTCAACCGTGGTATTATAGGAGCATACCACATCACCTTCGCAGAACCCTTCCCGGGGCTCGCCGTCAACATCACCGTGGTCATCTCGTCGATCTTATACCGTAATGCACCGTGATACCGGGCATGCGTTCAGATCCTTGTACGCACCGCGTAGAGGATGCGATCATTAGGGCATGCATGTATCTTCGCACCTCCAATCCTAGAGGGCATACGACCTTCTTTGCTGCGTATGTCTTTGTCGGGCAATTCGTTATCCTTTGGAAGCTTCTTCTTCAATATTTTAAGTAGCTTCTCAAATCCTTTATCGAGCCTGAGATTCTCGCCTTCCATCGCAGCAATTCCGAAGACGGTACCTAGCTTTGTGTTGCCATCTTCGCAATTGGGGTACAACCCTTTTTTGTGGTCCTCTAGCATGCGATCGAACTTCATCTTCTCTTTTTGACTTTCACATTGCGTCCTTGCATCGACAATGACCCGGCGGAGATCATCATCATCGGGCACATCATCTGGTTCCTCTTGATCTTCAGCAGCTTCTCCCGTTGCAGCATCATCGTGCACATCGTCTCGTTCCTCTTGATCTTCTGGAGCATCATCGTATTCAGGGGGCACATAGTTGCCATCGTACTCTTCTTCTTCGCCGTCTTCCATCATAACCCCTATTTCTCCGTGCCTCGTCCAAACATTATAGTGTGGCATGAAACCCTTGTAAAGCAGGTGGGTGTGCAGGATTTTCCGGTCGAGTAAGACTTCAGATACCCACATATAGGGCATGGACAACACATAAAACCATTCTGCTTGTTTGCCTCAGCCACTTCGAGAAAATTATGCACGCCTTAATGTACTCGGAGGTGTGTCTTGAACCGTACATCCATTGCGGTTCATCTGTGCATTATATATAATTAAGTGTGTCAAAAATCATTAGAGAGATCATGAATAGATAATTAATTAAGTGACCAAATTAATAGAAGTTCATCATCACATTAAAACCAAAGTACATACATAGTTCTCATCTAACAACATAAAGCTCTGCAGAGCATCTAAATTAATTAAACCATACACCTGAAACTATGTAAAACATTTCAATGCGAAACAAATGCGATCATAATCGCAACCAATGTAACAACCGATCCAACGACATAATGATACCAAGCCTCGGTATGAATGGCATATTTTCTAATCTTTCTAATCTTCAAGCGCATTGCATCCATCTTGATCTTGTGATCATCGGCGACATCCGCAACATGCAACTCCAATATCATCTTCTCCTCCTCAATTTTTCTAATTTTTCCTTCAACAAATTGTTTTCTTCTTCAACTAAATTTAACCTCTCGACAATAGGGTCGGTTGGAATTTCGGTTCAACAACCTCCTAGATGAATAAAATCTATGTCACGTTGGTCGGCATAATTGTCATAAATAATAAATGAACCAATAGTTATGAAAAGATAATATATACCACATCCGAATCATAGCGGGGACGAGGGCCGACGGGCGGATACCAAAACCATCGCACTATATAAGATGCAATAATAAAAGTAAGAAAATTATACAAGTATATATCTATTTAAACATACAAATAAGAATATTTTTCCTTTCGAAAGAAGATAAGAACAAGAGGCTCACCACGGTGGTGCCGCCGATGAGATCGGTGCGGGTGATCGGCGACGTTGAAGACGGGATGGGGCGTGACGGACCGCTAAACCTAGACAAATATGGAGGAAAATGGAGCTTGGCGGTCGAGCTTGGAGAGGAGAAACCTTAAGTAGTGTGGCTCGGCATTCCATCGAACACCTTGTGTGCATATGAGGTGAGCTAGAGCACCATCAAGCCCTCTCCCCTCGGCGGAAAAAAAACAGAAGCAGTGTGCTCGCTCTTGCGCTGGGGTATATATAGGCACCACCATTGGTCCCGGTTGGTCGCATCGAACCGGGACTAAAGGTTTTTGGTCCCGGTTCGTGCTACTAACCGGACGAATGGTTAATGGGCCAGAGCGGGATCATTGGTCGGTTCATCCCACCAACCGGGACCAAAGGTCCAGACGAACCGGGACCAATGGCCCACGTGGCCGGCCGGCCCTCGGGCTCACGAACCGGGTCCGATGCCCCATTGGTCCCGGTTCTGGATTGAACCGGGACTAATGGGCTGGACCGGCCTGGACCATTGCCCCCTTTTCTACTAGTGTGGCTTTCCAAAAAGTAACCCAGAAAGCACTTTCACTATTCACGACGACATTTTTCGGCGTCCGTTCGAACTGAAAATATTCATGTGGGCTTAGAACATTTCTAGTACCCACCATAATTATTTTCAACGCGTTCTGGAACAATTCCAGTTTAGTGATTTTCATCTGCGAAAAGCATCTGAAGCGGTTCCGGCAGCTCCGGAACATTTCCGGTTTTCATCTCAGAAAATTCCAAAAAGCTTCCAGAATGATTCTGGCACCCTCCAAGAATTATCAGGCATGTGCCGAAACCAATTTGACTTAATGGTATATCCAGAAACAACTTTTCGGTATCATCGAAACTTATCCGATGACCTCTCTCTGCGGTACGATTCCGCTGTCCAAAACCATTCCGGTGTCCGAAACTTTTTTCGGTGATTTTCTCTCAGACTCCCTGTCTAGTATTCAGCAGATAGATGACCCTTAAGCATGTGACCCTATAGGTTTGGTGAAGTATAGACATGACCCCTTATCCCGGAACCCCTTCCGATCAATGATCAACATCGGAGCCGTGGACACCCATATTGACCCCTATACCCACACGAATGAATATTCGAGTGAACCTCCAGTTGCCGTGTGCTATTCCTGTTGCTTCGCGATATGTTACAAAGACCCGAGGTGAGATTTACTTGCATCCCCGTGGATCAACAACTTGTCCACTATGCTAGTTACCTCGTTACTGGTTTTGTTCTCTTTTCTCGTTTCCGTGTTCCAGCATCCCTGTGATCAAATCACACTGTGTCTAGCCAGACGATGATGGATACCGTAACACCGAGAGGGCCCGAGAATATCTCTCCATCATCGGAGGAGCAAATCCCAATCTTGAGCTATCAAGTTACTTGACACACTTTTCCATGAACCCGTATGCCGCCGTAATAGCCACCCATTTACGGATGACGTTTAACAAACCACAAAGTTCATGAAGCAAGCATGAAGAAACTCGATACTCTCATGGTCTAAGGAATCATGCAAACATTAACCATCTCTGTGTTATTTACCATTAACTTGTGACGAATGAATCTCATAGCATAACATCAAACCGGGTCGATTCAACACAAATGTTTTCTTAACATTGTGCCCTCAAAGTTGTTGGCATAGACATGCCCATGATCAGGAAAACAGAACCATCATGCAACACTTGAGCTAGTCTTAGAGGCCAAACTAGGAATACTTCTTACCGTTTATTATTCCACACGTGCATATGAGTCTTCCTCCGAGCCTCGTGGATATTGTAGACTCGAGATTCATTGTAGTTATAGCATGGAACATAAACATAATTATGAACTCGGAGATAAATAATATCATTTATTATTGCCTCTAGGGCATATCTCCCATGCACTCCACTTGCACTAGAGTCAATAATCTAGTTAATGCTAATGCACTTTAAACCTATGGCATGCCGGTGTAAAAAATACTTCGCATGTGGTATAGCCTGATGTCCATCAGATCTGACAACTTCAGCTCCGTGTCTATCTCTCGCATATCCTCGCGTTTTACGCTTTCACAAAATTCATATTTTGTGCGGACTTGGCTTTGTATAAATGTGAATCACAGGTTGAACCTGGATTCCTCAGATCGAGTTATGGAGAAACTACTGCAGAGTGTCCCATTGACAAAAGCCATCTTGGAACCATACTAAGTTCATGAATGAACTATATGATTCAACATCTTGTTTGTCGCTTCTAAAGCGCCAACATACTTAGTCATTTGTTATAGAATTCGCCACAAGATCTGTGGGGAACAATTTCCAACTACCGTGCCACCATATTGTGTATTACACAAAACCCTTAACTTAAATCGAAAATCGCATGGAGAAAAGATGAAGACTGTATCGATGTAACATTTTACAACGAACTCTTCATGATCTCCTCTTGCGAGAAAACATATCATCAGTACTTACTCTAGTACTCAATGACATCTTCCACTGTTGTCCCATGATCAATACTTTGATCACTTTAGTATCCATACTCGCAACATCTTGGGAGTATTGGACATATCTGGTTGTTTTACATACCATGGAATACATGATTAATCCAAACACAAAAGTGTGTGGAATCTGCATCATGTATTTTGCTCATCAGTGTTTTGGGACATTGATTCTTGCAAAAACTCTTTCCATGTGACTTCGGCAAGAATCACTCCTTGTCGTTCTTAGTGCTAAACGGTTTTAGCATCTTGTCAATATGTATTTATTGCTTAGCCCTATTAGGTAAATCTATCTCCATAGATCATCATGCCTAATATCAAGGCTATTTAGCCTAAGCACTTCATCGAAAAACTATTTTCAAATGAAGTCCTAATTCGTGTCAAGAAATTTATTTCCAATTACCAATGTGTCAAGCACACAAGGTTTTTAGAAATATTATTGCGTTCCCACTTACTTTCTTGAATTACAAGCATCTTCGTTACCCATTGATGAAGTCAAAACCCCTTTTGAGCATTTCATCAAAACACAAAGATTGCAACTCCATTTTGCTCTCTTCTGTCCATCACTGGAACTCTGAAGTTTGCATCCTTACTATCATCCTCTGGATCAACAAATTACTTTGAACTGTATCACATACAAGTCCTAGGTTTCATTTACATCAGATGGAAATCCTTTTGTCATCCATGTTTCATATCTCAAGATTGAAATATGTATTAATTGCTAGTTCAACCCGAACCGACTTTAAGCATTGCTACGATGAAACAACCTCATCGTAGTCAACTCCTTGAACTTGTTATTGCAACAAGTCGAGCTTTATGGATAAACATTTTTATCCGTATCAGTTTTAAGTTCCATAAATATTTGTTAGACTCTAAGTCTTCCGAAAGGTGTATCAAGGTTTTAATCTTGAATCACTTATATGGAAACTAACTCGGTTTGTATTGGCATTTAGCCAATTCTGGAGTCAGGGACCATCAACGCTTCCTTGTGTATCATAGGTATACTGTTGTTCAACAACAATATCTTGTCTGCGCACCTGAGAGGTTTGCACGAGCCTTTCCTACATGGTTCAGCTGCAAGTTCGACCGAAGTCCATACATTTTATTGTAGAGACTTCCGTATCAGCCGCAGTAGGAAACTTTGGAATTACTTCCAAGGTCTCTTTCCTTTGATCTGATGACGGAGATACTGTTTATCTCATCGAGTTGCACTATTCTCCCACTCACCTTTTTGAAAGAACCATTCTCTTTAAAAGCACAACGTTTTGCAGCAAAACTATTTGCCTCGGTATAGTGAGGGAGGAATACCCAACATTTTGGTATAACCTACAAAGTAGCACTTGTCTGATTTGGAATAGGGTTGTAACCTTTTACACAAGCCCCATATTCCAAATGTTAATAAAAGATATAACATGGTTGGGCGTACCATACCATGGCTTCATTTCAACAGACCCGATGTAGCTCTTTTCAGTGTAAAAGCCGCAGTCTCTAAAGCATTACTCTTTAAAAGTGATAATGGCAAATTTATTTATGTCATCTTTGATCTTACCATGTCATAAATGGTTCGATTACATCTCCACAGATTTTTCATTTGCAGTGGTGTTCCGGGAGGTGCAAGTTTATGAAACCCCTTTCACAACTCATCAGACAATCGCTAAACTTGTAACTCAAATATTCCTTTCTGTAATCAAATTGTAGAAACGTAATTTTCTTGTTACAATAAATTCTACTTCATTTTTGAAAACCTTTCAAATGATTTCAAAAGATCCAGACTTACGTCTCATCAAGTAAATATCCATATATCTACTTGAGTCATTTCTGAAGATAGATAAATCCACTACTAACAACACTTATCGGACTACACACATCAAATGTATGATCACCAATAAGTTTGTTGTTCGTTCCTTATGGCCTGTGAACAGTATTTTAGTCACTTCACTTTTAGGAGGAAAGTTGCAAGTGTCAGATGATTCAAAAATCAAATGACTTCAAAGTCCATCATAATGGAATTTTCCATGCGGGTTTCTCCAATGTGACCAAATGTAGTGCCACACTTTTGTGGTATTCTTTTAGTCTTGCGACATTTAGCGTCAGTGTTATGGATGTATCATATTACCATCAATATTCATAACGTACATCCCATCTTGGATGGAAGCATGGCCCTTCATGTTATTCATAATACTTAACAACAATTGTTGGTTTTATGAACAACTCTTTTGCAACAAACATTGTGCAATGGGCTAGAGTGTATGAAACTCTAAAATGAATTATGAAAGTAAACCCAGAGGTATTTTATTATTATCAATATTCATGACGTACACCTAATTCATAATGAAAGTATGTCCCTTGTGTTATTCATAACATCGAACATAAAAAGTTCTCTTATGAACAACCTTCTTGCAAGATACCTGATGCAATGGGCTAGAGTTTGTAAAACTCTAAATGAATTACGAAAATAAATATAGACGGCAATACACCGATGGAAGGTATAGTAGCATTTACTATGTTCCCTGTGTATACCTTAACCTCATTTCTGGCTAGTCTTTTTAGGCCATAGCAGCTCTTACATTGATTCGCAACAGAATGCAATCAAGCGGGTATCTTTTGTGATTAACTCACAATACCCAAGAATTAGTGATTAACATCTTTAACCATAATTCCCAAGAACTATATCTCTGACTAGCCTACTTATACATCAAAAACTTGTATGACATTCATACATCAGCAGGATATTCCAGTCATCTTTCTTTCTGCCTTTATACTTCTAACAGTTTAACTTTTAGTATTTCTCCTACTCGCAAAAGAAGCAATCAACTGAAGAGTGGCGTTAGCCCCGGACTTCCTAGGTGTGTGAGTCATACTAACACCCTTTGTACACTTCCTTTCTCTTTAAGTTGTTGTTTTATTCACCTTTCATTATATGACAGGCGTTCTTCTGGATCCCTTTCCCAACAGTCAAATGCATAGTAAACACTTTTACTAATACTTGCAAACAAACATTACTTTGTTTGTGTCTGAAAATAATTTTCAGTTCCATGAATATCATATAACTATCCCAAATTTCGAAGTTTGGGTTTCATGGAAGTAAACATATTCCACTTGACCGTAACAGAATTCTAGCTTTTGGATCAAAGGACGAGAGTCTCATCATCCATTGCTTTTAGCGGGAGTATATGGAAAGCATGCGATAGGACAAAGTCCTTCTCGGCACTTTTGAGGACAATCCTCACATTACGTTACCAATCGTAAAGTTTTAACCAGATATTTAACTGTTATTCAATTTTAACAGGGAAGGTGGAAACGCGAGCCATTATTCTACAACTATTTGCAAATCACACTTGACAGTGTTCAAAATTAATTGCAATGAGAATTAAACAAGTTAATTCTAGAGTGCGCTCCCACTCAAATCAATATCTCTCATAATTGATTGTGAGTGATTCAAGATCCACATTTCAATTCAACGCCATTGATGTGGACATCACTGATGACGAGAATTTCAATTGGTGAGCAAACCTGCCGATCACATCTCTATGTTACTCTTGTTCATCTTTTGATGCTTGTGTTCCGAGCTCAGGACGATCAAGCTAGAACGTCAAGACAACCAAGTGATCACGCTGCGAGGTCTGACCTCACCCGCCTCACAGATCCCTAATCGTTCGTACCCATGTGGACATGGCGCACCCCAAAAAGTTAGGTGCCGTGACGGTGCTACAATTGGGAGACCACTAACTACTTGATATTTTTGTGAGAGATCACCCTAATAAAAAGCGACTACGGCGCAATCAAGAAGGGTGCATCAATGGGATAAACATCTCAGGCAATTCATAATAGCATGATATGGTATAGCCCTTTTGTCGGGGCGTATCTCTGTGGCCTCGAGCACCTATGGGGCACTAGGGGCCCCTTCTAGTCCGGCAAGGGAGCGGGGGTCGTGCGCAGAGCAGATCGAGGTCGAGCGCGCGGGGGAGACGGGCAATTTTTACCCAGCTTCGGGGCTCTCCAAAGAGATAAAACCCCTACTGCTGCTTTGGTGGTTGTATTTGATCTTGCTCGAGCATGCGAGCGTATGGTGGTGCTGTGGGTGTCGAATGGACCGAACCCCTTCTACGTGCGCATGGGCCTCCCTTTTATAGTCTGAAGGGGCACCCACGGTGGCAGCGTGGGAAGAGGGGTAGAAGCGTAAAACGCAGGTTGGTACAGCGATTACTGTGATGCCCCTACCTAACTCGACGGCGGGGGACAAGGGCATTAAATGCCGTCTGGTCGCCTAACGGTGTAAAGAAACGACCGTTAGGTGAGCCACGGTTGCCACGATGGCGCTCTGTCACTCCGTTTGCCACCTCGCTCCGCATGGCTGCGTAGTGCCTCGCCACGTGCCCTTGGGATGGCCTTGTGATGACTCGTCGCTGGGTGCGCTGGAGTTTGGATGGCAGCCTTGCCGCGGCAAGTGCCTTGCCGCGGCCCTCTTCTTGTTGTGCCGGCAAGCTTGCCGGCCGTTGGGCCTTGAGGGGCGCTGGGCGCCAGCAAGTCTTCCGTGATGCCCTGGTTGGCCTTCCCGGCAAGCTCCTCTTGCCGGGGCCTTCGTTTTCTTGGCTAGTACTTTGTTCTTGAATGGCAGTAATAAGGAATGGTGGAGGGCCTTGGCGGGAGCCCGGCAAGCCTTGCCGCTGGTGCTGCGTTGCCCGACAAGTTCGGGGTACTAAGGTACCCCTACTTTAGTACACCGACAGGAGCCCCCGGGCCTGGGCCATACACGGTGCCGGGCGCTGTTGGGCCAGGCCCAAAACAGTGCACGGGCACGCGTGGCCTGGGTCCGCACAAAATTGGGCTCCGTGCCCACCGCGCTCCCCCGCAACGGCACGCGTCGATTGCGGCGTCGTGGGAGACGTGGGTGGCGCTTAATTCCAGAAAATGCGTAACGTTCGCATCCTCCGTTTATAAGCGGAGGGAACGGGGCCATTCCCCCACTTTCGCCACATGCGGTTCCTTCCTCCGAAAGCTTCGACGCTCTCCTCCGTCTCCTGAATCGAGAAGAAACAGCGCTCCGCTGCCCCTCGCCGCCGTCGCCGCCATCGCTTTTGCCTCCCCCCGCTACCCCCGCCATGGCCCCGAAGGCCGGGAAGGTCACGAAGGCCGCGAAGTCGACCGAGGCACAAAAGCTCGAGGCGCTGCGCAAGAGGCAGGTGCTTTTCCCTCCTGAGCTCACCCCGGACGCGCTGCGGTCGGGGTTTTATCTCTTTTGGTCGACGGAGACGCGGGCGCATCCGCGCACGCCGGTGCTTTCCGCGGAGGCTTCCAAATCGAAGAAGTGCCCCAAAGGGTACTACTTCTTTCCTATGTTCTTCTATTGCGGGCTCTGCCCACCTTTCTCTGACTTCTTTTGTGACATTATGAATACCTATGGGTTCCATCTGCTCGACTTCACCCCCAACGCCGTTCTGACAATGGCGGTTTTCACGCACCTTTGCGAGAACTTCGTTGGTATCCTTCCCAGTGTCGCTCTTTTTCGCCATTATTTTTCCCCTCGGGTTGAGAAAGGGGAGCCATTGGCTGGCGGAATCGCATGGACCTCCCGGATGGGCATGAAGGAGGCGTACTTGACGGGTGAACTTCGCAGCAAGTGGGGCGAGTGGAGGGCGGAGTGGTGTTGGATCTGTGATGCCGATCCACCGTCGTTCACCAGGCTGCGCAAGACTCGGGTGGTGCGCCGCAATGACTGGAGCTATCTGTCGCCGGATGACGCCAAGCTGACGATCGCCACCACCCGAATCGCCGGCTCGAGCACGCCGGACTCACAACAGGCGGTTGGCGCGGATTTCCTTCGCCGTCGCATTGCCCCTTTGCAGGCAAGGGGGAGGCCCGCCTAGCTGTTTAGCGGCCCGGCGGATTTCATGAGGCTGCGCCCGGGCCTCAACTTCAACTTCACAGTCCTGGAGCTGGACGCGATGCTGAGCGAGACGTTCAAGCACGACCCCAATCACCCGGAGTGGTTCCAGTTGCCGCAGGGCGTCGTCCCTTTGTGCAACAACTCCCAGTGTGATTGCATCTGCGCGATGATGCCAGAATGCGACTCGCACGGGGTAAGCGCCAACTGGATAGAGCCCGCCACCGAGGTCGTGCAGCAATTCTTTGATGACCTGTCGGAGGCGGCGGTTAAATCTGATGAGCAGAAGCTCCTCACCCGTGCCACCACTGCCAGTGAGCTGGCGTACATTGCCAGCAGGGCCGAGGAGGCGGCGGCAGCTGCTGCCGCGGGCGAGTTTGGCTTCACGCTGGCGAAGGCGGAAGCAGCTGAGGCGGCAAGCCTTGCCGCCCAGGAAGATCTTGCTGGGGATGGTGACGGCGAAGGGGAGGCCGCGGCCGGGGCAAGCCAGCCCGCCGAGGGTGCGAGTGGCCGGCCGTTCTCGAGTAACTTGCCGCCGACGGAGCCCTCGGTGCAGCCCCAGTTTCATCCGAGAAGGCGTCTCCGTCGAGTTGGAGAGCTAGCAGAGGCACAGCCTGATCAGCAGCCGCGGCGCCGCGGGACGCGCTCCACCGCGGCAAACTTCGTTGCCGCGGGAGGATCCCAAACCGCGCCGGCAACCGAGGCCGGGTCTTCCCGGGCCGCCACGCCTGACCCTGCCGCGGCTCTTGGCAAGCGCCAGAGGGAGCCTACACTTCCGCCACGCCGCGCAGGGAGGGCACCGGAGTTTGACCTCTCCGCACTGAGCTCTGATGACGACGAAGAGGACGAGGACGAAGAGGAGTAAGGCTTGTTTTGTACTGTACTCGCTTTTTCCTCGATCCCTGCCGCTGTTTGTTTTGTATCTAACCTGTCTTTCTTCTCCAAACTCCTGTTCTGTCCCAGGACTTTGGCGAAGAGGGCGGCGAAGAGGGCCAGGGTCCCGGTGGTCGAGGACGATCCTGCGAAGGCGGCGGAAGATGCGTCTGAGACCACTTTGATGGACCCGGTCCCTTCCCCTCGCAGCAGCTCCCAGCACAGCCCCCAGCGTGAGTGTCTCGATTCACCTCCCGTCGTGGGTCGCGCATGGTCGCTTCTTCCTCTGCCAATATCTTGATTATTGGCTCTTTTGTATTCAGGAGAAGAGCAGGCCCGCCAGGAGCAGCCGGAGGCCGATGCGGAGGTGTCGCCGGCCTCGACTACGCCACCGAGGGCCGACTCTCCGGTGTGGGAGCCGTCTCCGGCAAGAAAGGGGTCCCCGGCAAGGGGCGGGACTGGCGAGCCCCCGGTGGTGGAGCCCGCGGTCACAGAACCCAGCGCAGGTGGGCCTCCTTGTCGGGGATTTTCCCTCGGACCTCACTGATCTCCCTTTTTCTTCTTCTGGGTATTCGCTTGACTATCTCTTTTCTTCCCTGCCTTCAGATCCTCCCCTTGGGGACTCGATGGAGGCTGAGGTCGCCGGCGAGGAGGACGGCCGCGGCAATACTGAGGATGTCGCTGCCGCTGAAGGAGGGGTCGGTGCGGAGGAGCCCACCGGCAAAGAGGCCGCCGGGGCCGCTGGCACAGGGGCCGGCGAGGGGTCCGGTGACCGTGCCGACG
This sequence comes from Aegilops speltoides, assembly GCA_021437245.1. Classification (NCBI taxonomy): domain Eukaryota; kingdom Viridiplantae; phylum Streptophyta; class Magnoliopsida; order Poales; family Poaceae; genus Aegilops; species Aegilops speltoides. The sequence goes on along the minus strand of CM038145.1, from coordinate 409,797,654 downwards.
ACCCGGAGGATGCAGGAGCGCAAGGCGCCTCCCCGACCGCTGATCCCTCCGCCGCTGATGCGGCGCCGAGCTCCGAGGAGCCCCAGCCCGACGCATACTTGAAAGCTGGCGAGGGCGTGTATATCAAGCTCCCCTGGGCATCGAGCTCCAGGGCACCGGTTGAAGGAGAGGAATTTGACGGGGAGGTACTTGCCTCTGCTGGGCTGGCGGTGGTCGACAGGCCAAGCAGTAGCAGTGGCGAGTCCGAGGAGGAGCAGCTACTCCGAAAGCTGGTGTCACTCTACCGCGTCCGGCAAGCGAAGCTTGAGTCCGGGGAAGCGCTTGTCGCGCAAGCGGGAGTTGACATAGAAAAGCACGCGCAAGAGCTCAAGAGCCACAACCAAGAGGCCCTCCGATGCATTGCCGAGGAGAGGGCGCAGCTCGATGAGGCAAAGAAGGCGTTCATCCTGGAGAAGGCTGAAGCCGAGGAGCAGCAGAGGCTTGCCGCCGAGGAGCTGTCCAAGCGGGACGGCGAGCTGATACAAAGGAAGGCGTACTTAGACAGCCATGACGAGGAGCTCGCCGTCCGGGAACAGTCACTTGGCGGGGCGCTCAAGGAAGCGAAGACGCCGCTTGGCTCGCCGAGGCCGCCAAGAAGGAGCTGGAGGAAAAAGTGGACGCAGCTGGAGGCGGACGCGATGAGGAAGAACGAGAGCTTGCCGCACTCCAGTAGCGATCGTGAGAAGGATGCGCGCACCACGGCGATCTGCAAGCCCAGCTCTCCGAGAAGATCAAAGAGCTGAACGCCGCCAAGGACTCGAGCGCTGATCTAGAGCTGAAACTGGCCACCTTGACGGAAACGCTGGATGCCGCCAAGAAACGAGAAGATACCCTGGGGAAAGACCTCAAGGACAACGAGGAGCTGTTGACGAGGGCCGCCGAGGCCCAGAACACCCTTAAGACCACGGTGGAGCTCTGGACGGAAGGCCTCGTCAACATCGCCGCGCTCATTGACGAGGAGTTGGCGGAGCTGAACTTGACGGGCTTCGGGTACTCTACAGAGGGGAACCTCCAGCCCAGCGCCAAGCTCACGCTTTTCTTCAAGGATGTGGTGACGGCGCTCCGGCAGCTCCGGGAAAGGATCCCGAAGCAGTTGGCCGCCCGAGTCGCCTTGATGCATCTTTGGGTCTGGAGAAGGTGTTGGTGAAGGTCCTCTTCCGCAATCCGGGCATCGACCTCTCCCGCGTCACCAAGAAGCTGCCGGAGGGCGCTGATGTTGAGGAGCTCAAGGCCATCGTCGCACCCATCGTGGACAAAGTGAACGAGGTTAGGAGGGTCGATGGCGAGCGCGTGGATTAGGCTGCTCCTCTTCTCCCTTTTTCTTGCTGCTGCCATTTTGGTTACGGGAACAATTTCAGTCAGTGCTATAATAAGTCATTCTTGTAATATAACTTAATTCTGGATACTGCTTGCCGCGTTATTCCCTTTATCCTGTTGCATCCCTTGTACGCTTTTTACCCTACGCGTTGAGGGACCTTGCCGGCGCAAGCACACCTGCTGAGTGCGGAACATCAGCAGCCTGTGGTGATGCTGCTTCCGGCAAGAAATCTTGTCGGGACTAGTCGCAGCCCACTCGCATTGTTGAGCGGGCTCGGAAACAACGCAAGGGCGCAACTTAGCCGCGAGTCGATTCCTCCGCGCACAGGTTTTCCGTACAAGGCACGAACGTTCAAGGGATATAACTTGAAAATCTAAAATTGACTAGGCTCAATCTTTAGCCACTTAGCTTTTCTGTCTTCTGCGTCCCGGCAAGGCTAGATCCCTTTGAACGACGCCTGGTCCATACTTTTACCTTCCCTCCCTCCCCCGGTGAACTTGTGGGCGGAGGAATCTTCTGTCTATGAGAAGAAAGAAGAGAAAATAATGGTATGGAACCTTAAGGTTCACTATTGCTTACCAGGGGTGTGTGCTGCATAGAGTGTCAGATACAGATGCAAAAGAAGAAAATGCATTAAATTTGACACGATGTGCGAAGCACGCAAACTTTATTTACGCACGGGGGCTGCGCTCGGCTTTGTACAAAGGGTTACATGCGACAGCGGCAATTCTTGTACAAAAGAAGGTGGTTGCCGGAATGGATCCGGCAACCGCGCCTTATGGGTAGAACTTGCGAAGATGTTCTATGTTCCAGGAGTTGCTCACCGGAATGCCATCTTCGGTCTCAAGGCGGACAGCGCCGGGCCTAGTGGCTCGTTTTACCCGGTAATGGCCTTCCCACTTCGGCGTCAACTTGTTTGAATTCTTGGCGGATTGAACTCGCCGAAGAACAAGGTCGCCTTCCTCGAAGCTTCTGGCGTTAACCTTGCGGCTATGATAGCGGCGCAAAGCTTGCTGGTAACGAGCAGCTCGCGACAAAGCAGACTCGAAGGCGATCCTCCTCGAGGAGCAGCGTCATCTTATCGCAGCCGCTCTTGCTCAAGCTCATCATAAGCGAGCACTCGTGGTGACCCGTATACGAGTTCCGTGGGGAGAACTGCCTCTGCTCCGTGAAGCGAGCAAAGGGTGTCGGCGGTGGCTCGATTTGGTGTCGTCTGATCGACCAAAACCACCGGCGGACTGCTCGATCCAATTTCTTCCGCACTTGTGCAGCCTATCGAAAGTTCTGGTCTTGAGCCCGGGTAGCACTTCAGCGTTCGCCCTCTCCGCTTGACCGTTGCTTCTCGGGTGAGCAACAGAAGCAAAGCAAATCTTGGTGCCAAGATCTTGGGCGTCTTGCATGAAGGTGTGGCTCGTGAATTGTGTGCCATTGTCGGTGCTGATCTGTTGGGGATTCGAAGCGGCAAACAATTGACTGAAGAACTTGATCACGTTGTCTTGTCACCTTCCTCACTGGTTCCACTTCGTGCCACTTTGTGAACTTGTCGATTACAGCGTACAAGTACTCAAAACCCCGACAGCTCGGGAAAAGGGCCGAGGATGTCGAGCCCCTGGATCGAAAATGGCCAGGATAAAGGGATTGTTTGGAGAGCTTGAGCTGGTTGGTGAATCTGTTTGGAGTGGAATTGCACGCTTCACACTTGGTTACTTGTGCGATCGCATCACGGAGGCTGTCGGCGGGAAGAAGCCTTGCCGGAAAGCCTTGCGGCAAGTCTTCTTGCGCCAATGTGGTGACCACATATGCCTCCATGTATCTCCGCCAACAGCTGCCGTCCATCTTCCCGGGAAATGCGCTTCAATTTCACTCCGTTGAATCTTCTTCTGTACAGTATGTCATCGACAAACTGGTACATACTTGATTGCCGGGCTACTCTCTCCGCTTCTTCTTGTTCCTCGGGAAGTTCCCCTGTTTGGAGGAAATGGATGATCTGCTGTGCCCATGCCGGAGCCTGAGGCTCGACGACAAGGACTAAAGGCGCAAATGCTGCTGCGGGAACATCCACTTCCACGGCAAGGATCTGGGATCCTGCCTGTAACGCCCTCGATGCGATTATATCTCCCACGTGTCGAAGCACGACTTAGAGGCATAACCGCATTGAAAGCAATGTCGCAAGTGAGGTAATCTTCACACAACCCATGTAATACATAAGGGACAGAGATACATAGTTGGCTTACAATCGCCACTTCACACAATTACATGAATAAAGCATTACATCATCCAGATACAATCAAGGTCCGACTACGGAACCAAAATAAAAGAAGAACCCCAAATGCGACAAAAGACCCTGATCGACCCCAACTGGGCTCCACTACTGATCAACTAGAACGAAACAACTCAAAAGGCAAGATCTTCATCGAGCTCCTCCTTAAGCTTGGTTGCGTCATCTGCTCGGTAACACAGGCACCTGCAAACTAGTTTTGGAAGTATCTGGTGAGCCACGAGGACTCAGCAATCCCATTACATGGGTATCAAGACTAGCAAAGCTTAATGGGAAAGGAAAAGGGTAAAGTGGTGAGGTTGCAGCAGCGACTAAGCATGATATGGTGGCTAACATACGCAAATGAGAGCGAGAAGAGAAACAAGCGGAACGGTCGTGAAGCTAGCAATGATCAAGAGGTGATCCTGAACACCTACTTACGTCAAACATAACCCAGAAACCGTGTTCACTTCCCGGACTCCGCCGAGAAGAGACCATCACGGCTACACACTCGGTTGATGCGTTTTAATTCGGATCAAGTGTCAAGTTGTCTACAACCGGACATTAACAAATTCCCATCTCGCCACATAACGCGGGCACGGCTCTCGAAAGTTTATACCCGCAGGGTGTCCCAACTTAGCCCATGACAAGCTCTCGCGATCATCGAAGGAATAGACCTTCACCCGAGACACTCCGATCAGACTCGGTATCCCGGTACATCAAGACATTTCGACAATGGTAAAACAAGACCAGCAAGACCTCCCGGCGTGCCGACATCCTGATAGTAGCAGCAGATCTCGTCTCGAGCCACGACCGGATGAGCGAGACGCATAACTAGAACCAGCCTCAAGTTTCCCGAGGTGGCGCTGCAAGTAGCTCTGGTTTGGACCAACACTTAGACAAGCATTGGCCCGGGGCTAAAATAAAGATGACCCTCGAGAGCGACTCCCAAGGGAAAAAGTAGGTGGTGGTGAGGCAAATGGTAAAAGGCAATGTTGGGCCTTCTTTGGACAAGTTTTATTCAAAGCGAACTGTCGGGGGTCCCATAAATCACCCGACCGCGTAAGGGACGCAAAATCCGGGAACATAACACCGGTATGACGGAAACTAGGGCGGCAAGAGTGGAACAAAACACCAGGCATAAGGCCGAGCCTTCCACCCTTTACCAAGTATATAGATGCATTAATAATATAAGAGATATTGTGATATCCCAACCAAAATCCTGTTCGCCATGGAGAAATCTTCAACTTCACCTGCAACTAGCAACGCTATAAGAGGGGCTGAGCAAAAGCGGTAACATAGCCAATCAATGGTTTGCTAGGAATGGTGTCAAAGGTTAGGGGTTCATGGCAATATGGGATGGCTGGACAAACAGGTAATTAGGTAGCGCAGCATAGCGAAAGAACGAGGCAACTAGCATAGCAATGATAGTAGTGAGATCCAGGGTAGCGGTCATCTTGCCTGAAATCCCGCAAGGAAGAAGAACGAGTTCATGAAGAAGATGAACGGATGAAGCGGAACCAATCGTAGACGAACGAATCCTCACGATCGCAACGAAACAGGAACTAACAAGAAGAAGCACACAACATAGGTAAACACACCACACATGAACATGACTTGATGCACAACAAGCATGATGCATGACCAAGCTACATGAAGCTACTCATGGCAAGAGATGATGCACACGAGAACAACACATCAAGGCAAGTTTAAATGAGGCCGGGAACAACATATAACAATTCCGGTAAGTCCTCATATGCATATTTCGAAATTGGTCCAGAACTGAATAAACCTTATGTTCAAGTTGTTAAACAGCAAGTTAAAGAGCACCAAGAGAATCTACACGAAAATCTAGTCAAGTTACATATAAAGTTCATTAGATTCGGAGCTACGGGCTAGAAGATATGAGCAAAACAAGTTAAACATGGCATTGATGCAAAATGCACCCAAACATCAAGCAAACACACCAAAACAAGGATGCAACATGATAATATGAAGCTAAATGCAAAAACACGCAAGTTTCATATAGAGCACACTCAAAACGGAGCAACGGGGCAACACATGCACACTATACAAGTCATAGCAACAATCTGTCCAAAACAGCTACTAGGCATCTTACAAGCATCAAAACAATATGCTACAGCACCCCAACATAATAACAAAAGGCATGGGCATGAAGCACACGTAAAGCATAACAATACATGAACACTGAGCTATTTCCAGAAACAACTAGAACATGCTCAAAACGACATGGAGATATTGCAAGTAATAACAATTTCAGACTTTAGCAGAAATAACATCAGGTTGCAATGTTTAGAGCAAGCAAACAACATGTTACAGAAACATATCATGGCAAACAAAGGCATGGCATGAATCTACTAATAGCATATATCAAAATACCCTTACTGACCATGGGACAAAAAGGCACGGAAAATATGATGGCACCCATGTAAACATGGCAAGTTATATTACAGATTTAAACATGGCAGGAATAACAATAAGTAGGCATGTTCGTGAGCTTGAACCACTCACCACAGAGCAATACATGGCATGGCAAGGCAACCAACAGTAAGAAGGCATGATTATGAAGCTAAGCATGGCAAGAGCAAGGTCATAGCATACACGGATCAACTACAACGACCTCGTGAAAATTGAATCTCATGCAAACAATCTGTCAGGAAACATTTTCAAGCAACTTTGGAGCAAGAAATGAACATGTTCCAGCAGGCTATAATTTTAACCAAGGGCATGAATGGATAGAACAAGACATGTATATCAAAACATGTTTATAGAGCATCTCCAGATTATGCATAGAATGATTAGTGGAAGCAAGTTAACATGGCATCAAATTATAACAGAATCTGTCTAGCAAAACAGCAACAGCAACTACCCTAATTTACAAGCTCAATGCACTCAGCACACAACTCACAAAAATACAAGGTCAACACCCCTGGAAAGATGGCATGACAAAGTCCAACATTCATGTAGAGCTCACACTCATAGGATGCACACATAAATCATGGCAAAAATGACAAAAGAGCTCGAGCTGATAAGATTCTGGAACTAACGATCTGAAGCCTTCTTCCAACAGCATTTAGGGCATCAAGATGAGCTCAAATGCAAATGATGCAATGGAATGAAATGATGTACTCGTCGAGGCGAACAATTTGACATATTATACGCGCGAAACGGACATACGGATGCGAAGATGTGATGCTATGAAAATGCAAGAAAATGTAGCAGATTAAGGGACTTAGCAGTTTTACAGAGGGGGAAAGTCAACCTTCGCGGATTTCGAGGTTCGCCGGGGCATCGCCGGAGAACGGGCGGGAGCGGCGGATCTGGCCGGACCCGGGGCTGGGGAGGTTGCCTCCGGCCGGATCTCGCCGGATCCGGGTGAGGCAGCGAAAGGCGCGCACGGCATGAGGGAGAAGCGGGCCAGGCATGGGCCGAGCCGTGGCTGCGGCGCGACTTCGGCCGAGGCTGCGGGTGGAGCGGGCCGGCGGCGAGCGGGCGGCGCCAGCGGCATGGCGCGAGGCGGGAGGAGTGGTGGCGAGGCGACCACCACGGAAGGAGGCGCTGGGCGGCCAGGCGCTTAGGCGGCGGCGAGGAGGCGCCGGGTCGGGCGGCGCGGAGAGAGTTCGCCGGCGGCGGAGGCACCGGCGGGCGGCGGCGGCTCGTCGGCGGTGGATTCAGTGGCGGCGCCATGTGATGAAGCGGCAGCTGGGCTCAAAGGGTTCATGCAGCAGCAAGGGCGGGCCATGGCGGGCGGGCGGCGCAGCGCCACGGGCAAGCTTCGGATTGACGCGCCGGGCGACGGACGTGTCCGGCTGGATCTGGATATGTCGGCCTTGGAGGAGGAAAATATCTAGGGTTTCGGGGATCATCCGTGAATTTCGGGAGGGCTATATTTATAGGTAGAGGAGCTAGGAGAGTCCAAATGAGGAGCGTTTTCGCCACGCGATCGTGATCGAACGACCGAGAGCATGGAGGGGAGTTTGCTGGGTTTTGGGCCACTTTGGAAGGGGTGTTGGGCTGAAACAAAAGAGGGCTTTGCGGTTACCCGGTTAACCGTTGGAGTACCAAACGAGCTCCAAATGGCACGAAACTTGACAGGCGGTCTACCGGTGCTATACTAAGGCCGCTTGGCAAACCTCGGGCCATTCCAAGGAAGTTTAATACCCGCACACAACAGGAGAGAAGAAGGGGACGCCGGAGGACATAGGAGTGCCGGATTGCAAAACGGACAACGGGGAAAAGGCTCGGATGCATGAGATGAACATGTATGCAAAATGAGATGCACATGATGACATGAAAAAAAGCAAATGATGACATGGCAAATGCAACACGCAAGCAAATGACATGGCAACGACGGCGAATAACTGGCGGACACCTGGCGCATCGGATCCGGGGTGTTACACTGCCGGAGCGTGATGCTCCCCGGCAAGCGTGTCGAGACACAGCTTGTCGGGAGCGTCTGTTTCAACAAAACATGCCCTGGGGCTTGTCGGAGCAGATCGCTCCTCAGCACTTTCTGTGTTGATTCTGGGGACCTTCTTGGCGGCGGCTTCGGGAAGCTCTGCCGGAAAGTAGTCGCCGGTAACCAACTTTCTTTTCTTGCTTTGTCCAGTTGATGGTGTCACAGATGGCTGAGTTAGCTTGAGCACAAAAATCCCTGGTTCCAGAGGCAACTTGAGTGCGGCGCACTTTGACAGGCCATCTGCAATGTCATTCTGAGCTCTTGGAACATGTTCCATTTGCAGGCCGTCAAAATGCTCTTCTAGCTTTCTCACTTCATCAACGTATGCTTCCATCAACGGACTCTGATAATCTTTGTTAACTTGGCGGACGACAAGCTGTGAGTCACCCCTGACAATAAGCTTCCTGATCCCAAGTTCTACCGCGATCCTGAGTCCGGCAAGCAAGCCCTCATACTCTGCAGTATTGTTTGTTGCTTGCTCCTTGGGAAAGTGCATTTGGACCATGTACTTGAGGTGCTCTCCGGTGGGTGCGACAAGTAGTACGCCCACACCGGCGCCTTGCAGCGAGAAGGCACCATCAAAGTACATGATCCATTCTTTGTCTGCTTCCTTGACGGGGATGCTCCTCTCCGGAGTTTCTTCATCGGGTGTTGGCGTCCATTCTCCTATAAATTCTGCCAATGCTCGGCTTTGAATGGTTGAAGTACTTTCAAACTTGAGGCCAAAGCTTGACAATTCCAGCGCCCACTCGACAATCCTGCCTGTTGCTTCTGGATTCTGCAATATCCTCTCCAACGGAAAGCGAGTGACCACTGTGATCTCATGTGCTTGAAAGTAATGGCGCAGCTTCCTCGAGGCCATGAGGAGGCCGAAAAGCAACTTCTGCACACCAGAGTACCTTGATCTAGCCCCCTGTAGAAGGGAACTGACAAAGTAAACTGGGCGCTGCACCATCTTCTTCTGTTTCTCTTCTTGTGGCTGCGCAGACCCATCCTTGCCGGAACCAGAACTTGCCGGACCAAGGCTTGTCGGGCCAGAGCTTGTCGGGGAAGCCCCCTGCTTGTCGCTGGACTTGCTCGCCGCGGCCGCTGGCTCGTCATCTGCCTCTCTCTCCGCCACCAACGTAGCACTAACCACTTGATTGGTTGCCGCCAGATATAGCAGCAACTTCTCTTGTGGCTTAGGTGTGACAAGTGTTGGAGTGGAGGACAAATATTTCTTCAAGTCCTGCAGCGCAGCCTCCACTTCCGGAGTCCACTTCATCGGGCCTGCCTTTTTCAAGATTTTGAAAAACGGCAGGGCGCGTTCAGCAGACTTGGAAATGAACCTGCTAAGGGCAGCAACGCAGCTGGCAAGCCTTCGTACGTCCTTGAGTCGCTTCGGTGCTTCGATTTGCTCGATGGCCTTGATCTTGTCGGGATTGGCTTCAATCCCCCTCTGTGACACAAAGAATCCGAGAAGCTTGCCGGAAGGAACTCCGAACACGCACTTCTCGGGATTCAACTTGAGGTTGATCTTGCGCATATTTGTGAAGGTCTCGTCCAAATCTTGGATCAAAGTCTCTTTGTCCTTGCTCTTGACCACTATGTCATCCATGTAATCTTCTACATTTCTGTGTAGTTGTGGTTCAAAAGCATGACTGACCACTCTCGCAAATGTTGAACCAGCATTCTTTAGTCCGAAAGGCATCCGTACAAAGCAGTACGTGCCACATGGAGTAATGAATGCGGTCTTCTCTTCATCCTCTTCAGCCATGAAGGTCTGATGATATCCTGAGTATGCATCAAGGAATGAAAGCAGATCACATCCTGCCGTGGAGTCGACAATCTGGTCAATGCGCCGCAAGGAAATGGATCCTGGGACAAGCTTTATTAACATCAGTGAAGTCAATACAGAGCCTCCACTTCCCGTTTGCTTTGCGCACGACTACTGGATTGGCTAACCACGTTGGATGGAGTACTCCTCGGACCAGGTCTGCTGCTTCCAACTTCTTGATCTCTTCTGCAATGAACTCTTGACGTTCCACCGCTTGTTTTCTGACTCTCTGCTTGACGGGCCGCGCGTGAGGGCAGACGGCAAGGTGGTGCTCAATTACTTCCCTGGGAACACCGGGGATATCAGATGGTTGCCATGCAAACACATCGACATTTGCCCGCAGGAAAGCAACGAGCGCGCTTTCCTATTTAGGATCAAGCGTGGCACTGATGGTGAAGATACCACCAGTGCCGTCCTCCTTGGCGGCCACTTTCTTGGTCTCTGGTGAAGCTGTTTTTGCCTTTTTGCACTTGCCGGTGGAGCTCGATGGTGCGTCCTCGACGGCAGCGCAGCACTCCGGGGAGGTGCGCTTGCCGGAGTGGGCATCAGAGTTGTTCTTGCCGGACTTGGACTTGGCTTTCCTCTTCCCCCGGGGAGCTTCAGCGGCAAGTGGCTCGCGCTCTGCTGCGGCTGCTGCTTCCCGGTAGATATTGTCGGCACAGATGAGTGCATCCCTCTTGTCGCCTTGGACAGAGATGACACTCATCGGACCATGCATCTTGAGCACATTGTATGCGTAGTGAGAGGCCGCCATGAACTTGGCGAGCGCGGGTCGGCCGAGTATTCCATTGTAGGGTAATGGGATATCAGCCACATCGAACGTGACCCTCTCAGTCCTGAAGTTCAGTTCGCTGCCGAACATCACTGGCAATGTGATCTTCCCCTTGGGCTTGCTCCTTCCCGGATTTATCCCTTGAAAGGTGCCGGTCTCTTCAAGCTCATTGCCGGGATCTGGAGCTTCTTGAGCTTTGCGGAGGAAATCAGGTTCAGCCGGCCCGCCAACCAGCATCTTCGTGACCTTGAGATTGCGGATTGTTGGTGAGACCAACATCGGCAAGCACCCGACCGCAGTGATGCGATCAGGGTGGTCCTCAATGTCGAAGACGATGGGCGTGCTGGACCACTTCAAAGGCCTGCGTGTTTCGTCGGACGGCTCCGCTGCGTTCACTTCCCGCACCCACTGTTTGAGTTGGCGGTGCGAGGTGTGCAGAGAGGCGCCGCCGTCGATGCACAACACTTCTGTCGCCTTCTGAAATTCTTGGTCATCGTTCTCATCTTCCTCCATCTCATCATCCTCATCCTCATCTTCGTCCTTGTCGCGGCCGCGGGGAGGCCTATCTCCTTGCCGCTGTTTGGCCTTGCCGCGGTGCCCTCCCCGGGCGGGAAGCTTCTTGTCGAATCCTCCGCCACCTCCCTGGGCTCTCTCCTTATCACGGCGCTCGTATTTGGCTTTCTGTAGCTCCGCCATCTGCTCTACTTTTTTGCAGGCTTGGAGGTCATGGCCTTTGGTGCGGTGGATTTTGCAATAACGCTTGCCGGAGCCATCCTGCTTGTCGGCGGCTGCTACAGCCTCGCCGGAGTTGTCGGTCTTGGCCTTGTCGGAGCCGCCTCCGTTGCCGGAATGCTCAACAGCTAGTACATCCTTAGCCTTTCTCTTCCTATTGTTCTGCCTCTGATTCTTCCTTGCCGGGGCGGCATCCTCACTGTCAGATCCTTCCGCTCCGGCAACTTCTCCGGGGTTTTTCCTTCCCTCCTCAGCCCGTGCACACTTGTCGGCCAGAGCGTAGAGCTCGCTGACATCTCTGATCTTGCACATCGCCATCTCCTCCTCATCCTCGCGTTACGCGACGTTTCGATGAAACGCGCGATAACCGCGGCGGGGTGGACGCAGGATGTTGCATTGCACTGGCTGAATCTTTGTATGTATTTCTGCGCAGGGCTCCTCTCTTTCTGGACGAGCAAGTGGAGGTCACTCTCGTGGCCATGAGGCTTGTGGCCACCCGTGAAGGCGCCGACAAACTGATGACATAGGTCCGCCCATGAAGAGATGGAGCCGTCCGGCAAGTGCATGATCCAAGATCGGCGTTGGGCTTGAGTACCGGCGGGAAGTAGTTGGCGAGATCTTCGTCGCGCCCTCCGCAGCCTGCACCGCGATGGTGTAGATGCCGAGGAACTCCGACGGGTGTATCCTGCCATCATACTTCTCGCACGCGTCGGCTTGAAGTTCTTGGTTTTGGGCCATCGACTTGCCGCAGCTTGCGGGTGAACGCAGGGCACCTGCCGTGTACGGCAAGTCGCTGGTTCCGGGCGCGTCGCGCGTCGACAATGGGCAGCAGCGCTGGTCGATTGACGCGCGCTTTCTCCGGCGTTCGATGCGAAAAGTCGGCGTCTTCGTGTTGCCATTCTTGGAGGACGTGGCATTGATCACGGCGAGTTCAGCGGGTCCGACGACGCTTGGTGGAGTCGCCGTCGGGTTGGTCCGGCGGTGGCGATCTTGGCCTTCGGGCTGGGAGTGCACGGAGGTGGCACCCCAATGGTCTTGTCGGCGTCGGCTTGCGTCTGGGCGCTTTGCCGGGCCTCGATCACGCCGGTCGCTGGGGTTTATCGCCGTTAGCGTAAACCGATGAGGCTGTGATATGGTCATCCTCGATCGTCGATCTTGTGCGACGCCGAGGGTAGTCTAGAAGCATTGGGCTCGGGCCGCTTCCTCCGCTGTCTTGGTGGCGGTGGTGATGAACGGCGCGAGGAGCGGATGTGCTCGAACTCCCAACTGGATTGGGAGGTACCACACCCGTCGCCCAGCGTATCTCCTTCGCCGCGCCAAAGATGCGGGCGTGCATGCTGACCTCGAGCGTCCCGCGACCCACCAGCTTGGCCTTGTTCCAATGCGAGCACGGTGCTAGGAGCACCAGGGCGTTGCTGACCTTGCACCTCCTGGGAAGGGTGCGGTGTCTGCTCGGTCGCCAACGCTTGCGGGGCCTTGTTTTTGGATCTGGTGACGACGCGAGACCCACCGGCGGCGCCCGCTCCTCCGCCGGCGTCCACTCCACCGCCCGTTTGCTCCAGCGGTGGTGGCGGAATCGATGTAGACGGAGCGGCCACCTCCGAAGGCTTCTTCTTCGGTGGCATGTCGACGGTGACGTTGATGTAGCGCGTGGAGACGGATCGATGCTCACGACCTCGACGCCCCTACCGGGCGCGCCAAAGATGTCGGGCGATCTCTGTGGCTCGAGCACCTATGGGGCACTGGGGCCCTTCTAGTCCGCAAGGAGGCGGGTCAGGCGCAGAGCAGATCGAGGTCGAGCGCAGGGGGAGACGGGCATTTTACCCAGCCGGGGCTCTCCGGAGAGATAAAACCCTATTGCTGCTTTGGTGGTTGTATTTGATCTTGCTCGAGCATGCGGCGTATGGTGGTGCTGTGGGTGTCGAATGGACCGAACCCCTTCTATGTGCGCATGGGCCTCCTTTTATAGTCTCAAGGGGGCACCCAGTGGCAACGTGGGAAGAGGGGTAGAAACGTAAAACGCAGGTTGGTACATACAGACAACAAAGGTGCCTCTACCTAACTCGACGGCAGGGGACAAGGGCATTAAATGCCCGTCTGGTCGCCCAACAAGGTAAAGAAACGACCGTTAGGTGAGCCACCGGTTGCCACGATGGCGCCTCACACTCCGTTTGCTTACACCGCCCGCATGGCTGCGTAGTGCCTCGCCACGCGTGCCCTTGGGATGGCCTTGTGATGACACGTTGCTGGGTGTGCTGGAGTTTGGATGGCAGCCTTGCCGCGGCAAGTGCCTTGCCACGGCCCTCTTCTTGTTGTGCCGGCAAGCTTGCCGACCGTTGGGCCTTGCCGGGGCGCGCGGGGCGCCGCGGCAAGTCTTCTAGTGATGCCCTGGTTGGCCTTCCCGGCAAGCTCCTCTTGCCGGGGCCTTTGTTTTCTTGGCTAGTACTTTGTTCTTGAATGGCAG